>WBMY01009504.1:287219-370013 GCA_013397315.1 Donacobius atricapilla
TTTTTTTTTATACTAGCTTTGACTTGGGAAACCTGTGAACCAGTTTGGCATAAGTACCCAAGCTGAAAAATGTCAGCATTTGACAGTATAGCATCTTTTAGTAATGGGTTATGCTGAATAATCTGATACTACTCAGCTACAGCATAATGCATTTTTGCTTTAAGAAATGAATCTATTAAGAACTCGAGTTGTATTTTGTAATTTAGCTTGGAGACTTCTGGCATTTTCAGCACTGAAAACTTCCGTGGCCTACTGATCACAGCATTTGCGTTGTAACTTCAAGATAATTACTGAAATATTAACTAGATAATCCCTGCTTTCAATAACGGTAAAAAAATTACTATAAATAAAAAGAAAAGATGCAAATTTGAAATAAAATAATGAAATACTGACATATGTCTAGCAGCAACTTCTTGCAGCTTTGTTTTCACATAACCTTTTGAATGTTGGCTTTTAAGGTTAAGGTAATTTTATCTTTCTGCCCTTTTAACTTCCAGAACACTGTGAGACTTTCTGTAGCATAAATTACAACAACCTGCTGGTAGCAGAAACAGACAGGGACAGCTTACCTGTGTGGTGGTATTTGGTTTGTAAGGGCTGTTTACGCCAGGGAATGTGATTCTCTTGCGAGGAAGCTATTGGCTACCTCTAGGCTACAGTTCCAAACCTCGAGTAGTTTGAAATTATTCCTGAGTGACCATTAACCCTGCTTGAAACTTTGCCATCGGGATTTGCCCTGCAGAAGCATTTTTGTCTGCAGAAACTCTTCTTCACCTGTCTTTAGAATCCTACTATTTATTCATGCATTCAGAGACTCTGCCTTTGCTGCCGGGACTGATGGCCTTGTGATGCCATCAGCATTCTTAGTTATTCCAAATTTTAGTACAGTTCTTCAGAAGTGTGACTGAATTGATGGCAGTACAGTCTTAAGAGGAATAGGTTTGACTTAGAACTGCAAAATAAAATGGAATTTTAAAAAAGGGTAATGGGTTCCTCCCCCATCCCCCAAAAATAATGCACCAGAAATGAGAGGATTTTGAAAGATGAGGCACATTAGAGTTTAGAAATAAAAAACACTTGTGAGTAGAAAATGCTGTGGCTTCAAGCATAAGGAAGGTCTAATATCCTACTTCAGCTGCATTAGATGTTGTACAGCTGTCCATGAAGGCATAATGGGACCATTCAAAATGATGCTAATCATTCTGAAAAAAGATATGTAGTAAATAATGCTCAGAGGTAACTGGGAATATTTAAATGAGCTATATGCAGATAGGAATGTATCTGGAATAAATGAAATATGGGTACATGAAAAGCAGAGATGTTAAATGTTTCTGCTTAGGAAAAAAAAAAACAACCAAAATAAATACCCCAAACAAGATTGTAAAGTGATTGAAGGTACTATTAGATTTCTTTTCCTCTGGGAGACTTGATTAAAATTTGCAGTACAAAATATGTCAAGGGATAGATTATAATTTAAAATCTTTTTGCAGTGGTCATAAAAAGAAAACCTGAGAGCATGGCACAATACAAAATTGAAAATCGAGGCTTAGCTGCTAATGTAATTTATTTTTTAATGAAATGATTTAAAGTTTGGAATGAACTTCTGTTTGGAGACAATGATCCATAGTATTTTTGATATGCAAAAGAAGAACAAAATTCAGTGCAAATGAGGCATTAACATTCTGATCATGAATCTTGCTATGGAGAGAGGATCCTTCCCCTCGCAGTGCAGGATCTGGACATGCAATACAGCATCACATGTTTTACAAGAGCCAGGAAATCTCACAACTTGTAGCTGTGTAGCAAGAACTGAAGGATCTTCCTACCTCTGCAGCTGCAGTCCCCAGGTTATCGCCTTACAAACAGGTTCTGGTTTCTCTTTCCAGCAGGCATTTGGAGCACTCCTCTAAGCATCTAATTTTATTTGTATTAAGCCCTTGGCTCTGCTGCCTTCCAACAGCTGTGAGTTGTACTGGTTAGTTAGTTGTAATGTGAAATATTATGTTCCTTATTATGTTAATATTATACTCCTGTGACATGTGAAATATTATGTTCCTTGTATTCATTTTAAATTTGCTGCTTTCAGTTCAAGGGCTACTTCATTTTACTATCATGAGAAGTAAATAAGGATGTTTGAGTTATATTCTTTTTATTATTCATTGTTTAGTTACACCTGTACTATATCTATTGTATTCTTTTCTATCAAACTTTGACTGTTTTATTTGTCTTGTAGAGAAGCTTTTCTGTAAGAGTTCCAGCCATTGCTCTTTCAACCTTTACAATCTCTCTGATGTTATTCTGGAAAAAAAAGATGCCTGGGAGAAAATTTGATGCCCAGGTAAAGAAATACTGTGAAATACATGTAGTGGCACTGGAGATGTTAATTCTTTCTGTATATATCATAACACTGCTCTTCAAATCAGCTCACTGGACAGATTTCTTACTGGTTTCCATGCCAGTGTTCCACAATGACACATCAGTACAAAAGGGCCTGTTCCACTAGTAAAGATCTATAAAATAATTTTATATTATTCCATCTAGCTTGTTCCTTGGCAGGTAGAGCTAGGAAAATGCTGTCTTGGAGAGAAAACATTTCAGGTTATGGCAAGTTTCACTCAGGGTTTTTCTGCATCCCAACCTTCAGCTGAGAGATGTGTGACTCCATCCCAGCGCTGGGGTTGCTCTCCCCTGGAGCTGGTCTCAGCCCTTCCCTTGAGGTCTGCACCAGCTTTCAGAACTCTCTGAAACAGCTCAACAATCAACACTTAATTTGCTAAGTGAAGGCAGAAACTTTTAACTGAGTTTCTCCCAGTGCTTCTGTTTAGAAACAACTATGACATAATTACAGCGACTTTTTCTTTTTTTAAAGGCTTTTGAAAAAATGCTCTGAAATGCAAAGTTCATGCGTTTATATGGTGTTGCTTTGTAATGCCCTTTGGTGTCCTTATGTCCTGAATTTCCCTTGTGCTGACTAAACTACAAGCACCGTGTGGTTTAATTTTAATACCACCTATGCCTGGGTGTCCTGCAGTGAACCTGAAAGGCTGAGAGCTCTGGAACACTACAGTTTTTGCTTTCATAAAGTTCATTAAGGCTTAAAAGAGTGTTTTTCCTTGTAATCACCTTAAGTGTCGCATCCATGTTTGCCTTCTTGCAGAAAACGCATCAAAACAACTGAAAAGATTACTTCTGCTGTAATCAATTAAAGTTTGAAGAGAAGTGAAACCAACATGGGCAAGGGCCTTGAAGTCTCTGCAAGTGACTCTTGAGGGTTTTGTTTCAAAGAGGGCTAATTTTGCTCCAGTGATTGTGAACAGTAGCATTGTCATTTTTATTTTTTTTTTTAATACAGTTTCCTAGAGACAGGAGTCTTGGAAAGGCAGATAAGAGGTAAAATTCATTTCTGGAGTATGGCAGGAGCCTGTACAACTCCTACAGGAGAAATGCCAATGTGCAAGTATCTCTGGCTGCAGCAATTAATCCAAATAGATATCTTTGTCTCCCTTTATTTTCATGGTTTGGAAGGGAAGACCCAGTACCAAGCTCATCTCCATGCCTTTGTGCACACAATCTGGGGAACAGGAGAGGAGGCTTTTCCCTGCTGCCCACCTTTGTGGGGAATGTGGGCTGAAGATGTGGTTTGGTGAGACAGCTGAACCCTCCTTTGCAGCTGCCTGGTGCCAGAGGGGACAGTCCTGCTGCCTTTTCCTTGTGCCCAGCTCTGTGCTCCCCTCATCCCCTCATCCCAGGTACCATCTCTGGTACTTGCTGCTGAGGAGATTCAGCTCATGAATCTGGCAGAAATTTGTGACTTTTTTTTCCTTTCTTTTCCCTGGGATTGGTGTTCTGCCAGCTTAGTGGGCTATTAAATCAGGTCAGCACTTTTCCAGCTACAAAAGATTTTTTTTTTTCTTTTTCTGGCACAGTTAATCCCTGCTGTTTTGCTGAGATTCAAAATACACAGTTTTTCCCCTGGATGGTGGGAAACTCCTTGGACTGGCCCAGAGCTATTGGCTTTCAGGGAGCAGGAGGCTCATGCTGCTGTTTCATGGTGTAAGGATAGCACTGGATCGTGTTTGGTGTAGTGCTGAACTCAGCCCCTGCTTGGGCTGGCTGTTGTGCGAGTGAGATGGGAATGAGGTTTTGGGATGTAGATCAGGGCAGATTCCCGTCCAGGATTGACATGAAGCCTTTTGCCGGCAGGTGTCAGCATTCCATACATTTGCCATGGAGTGTTGGTGTAATTTTGCCCGTTTTCCTATAATTAAAAGCTCATCCCGGCATTGCACTCATGCACATGGGAGAACAAATGCTCCGGCCTAATTTCCCATAAAAATAAGGGCTTGAAGTGAGGGAGGGATAGGATTTCAGGGAGAACCAGATTTTTTTAAACTATGCAAGCTTAAAAAGATAAAAGAAAATCTTGTGATGGAGGAAGCAGGATTTCTCAGCTGTTGTGGTGTTAGCACATTTGACAGCAGCTGTGAAGGTGCCATCACCTCCGAACCAGCTGACTCTGCATGTACAATAAACCCTGCCTGTAAACAGCCTGATAGTCCCATCAAGTGGTGTCACTCCTTACAGGAGCCGGGTTCATGCACTGACTTGGAAGTTGTTGTCTTACCTGTTTATATTTCACGAGCAATTCTGCGTATTTTATGATAGGCTATCTTCTGAGTGAGTCAAAGGGTATTGGAAATATTGATAGTGATGCATAAAGTATAGAAAAAACCCCAGATGATTCAGCTCTGTCTTACTTCAACTTAAAAATACCCAGAGAGAAGTATGTAAAAGAGGACCAAGAGTGAAGACATGCACGTGTATCCTGTGGGAGTATTTAAATGAATGCTCAGGCAAGCACCATGGAAGTGTAGCTGATAAGACCATAAAGAAATTCCCATAAAACCACATGAAGATACACAAAGATCCTTGTATTTTAGGCTGCAGCAGTATCCCCACGTAAACAGTTCAAGCATCAATGCCTTGTGAGTTTCTCTAAAGGAGCAGATTTGCAGTCAGCATTTGCTGATTTAACAAGATATGTTGATGTGCTGTAAAGTGGCTCTAATGCCATTTCTCCTCTCTTTGGAATTGTTCCTTCGTACATCTGGTTTCAGAGTATTTTAGTGGTTTAAAATCACAGGAGAATCCAGGTGCAAGACTTGGAACCAAACATTTTTGATTGCCCATGTTTTCCCAATCAGTGTTCACATACATGAATATCAGAAACAGATTAAATTCATTTTTCACAGACTGATAACTGAGAAGTTCTAAGCTATTTTTTTCCTGTACTCTGAATTTGCAAAACCAGACATTTTGTGGGTGGCATTGAGCGATCATGTTTTATTTACAGGACTTACCCAGGCTTGATGAATAATAGTGAAATAGAAAAATACTTTTCAAATTTTCTTTCAGGTGGAACTCTGAAAATGAGACTCTAGTCCTCGTCTTACTGTAAGTTAAACCTCGGGGGAAATGACTGTGATGGTTATAGCCTCACACATTGTGAAACCAGCCAGAAATACAAGTCTTAGTCTTGTACAGTAGCTTCTCTGGTGAAACATGAAAGGATATTTATCTGTGGAGCAGGATAGGTTTGTTTGAACAGGGCTGAAAAACTCTAGCTAATGTGCAGGTTTAAACTAATTCAAAATCAGAGGTATTCACTTGAGCACAGCTCAGTAGCAGAGGAGCTGATCAAGCAGCTTTATTATGTGTTTTTGCGGTTTAATAACGGGTGAGTGGCTGCCACTCAGTTGTTTTAAACCTTTATGACTGATGGCTATCATGTAGCTTCTCAGGGAGGCGGATAAATATTTTATTATGCTGTAGTTCAGCAGGGCAAGTGTGAACTGTGAAGACCAATGTTTCATGCTGACACAAAGCACTGACATGGATGAGCAGACAGATAAACGCTGAGTTGCTCAGTGCTTGTTTGTAGATTCTGCTGATGGTTCTATTTTCTGCAAAATATTTTATTGAAGTAATAACAGAAGCTGTCTCTGTCATGCCAGCAGCTGGGGCGCCGGATTTGCAGAGGAGATAGTCTGCTTGGCATCTGTATGGCTGTAAAAGGTGGGTTATGGGTGTGCAAAATATTCTTTAGAGGACAAAAGGAGACAGAGTCTTCCTAGTGCCTGCATTTCCCATACACAAGAATGAAAACAAAGCAATTACCCCTGGTGTTAAGAGCATTTCTCTGTCAAGGAGACTTTGAGGACTTAATGGTGTGTCCCGTATCAGGAGGCCGTGGATGGAGCCTGTGAGATTTGGATGTGATACTTCAACTTTTGATTCCTGTGCAGGCGTAAAGTGAGTATCTCTCTGGCTCCTTGTAAAGCAACGCCCTGAGATGAGCTCAGTTGGTCAGAGCACGGTGGCTGTGATGCCAAGGTGGTGCGTTCAATCCCTGTGTGGCCTGCTCATTTAAGAATTGGGCTCGATAATCCTTGTGGGTCCCTTCCAACTCAGAGTATTCCGTGATTCTGTGACAACAGGTGTCTTTGAATAGATAGAAAACAATATGTCCTGCTGAAGTGGTGGAGGAGTGCACAATTAAAGGTGTTCTCACAGGGGAAACACCTGGAGGAAAAGCTACTGACTGCAGTTTAAAATGAGCTGGTTTTTTACTCTAATATGAAACACAACTTTTAGTCCTGTTGGGTATCTGTTTGGGATCATAAGGAGGCTACAGAGTGGGCACTCAAGGAGAGCTTTTTATGAACAACCAACACCACATATCTGCAAAAGAAAATAATCCATTCTTTCCAAATTCATGTCAGTAAGACGGGATATTTTTCATGTAGTTCCCAAGGTGGGTGCAGAGAGGAGTCACTGGGGCAATGTCAATTTAGAGCAGCTGAGGATGTGGTCCTTCATGTTGTAACTTGAGTTTCCACGGAGATGAGAAGTCACACTGAGCTTCTGACAATGTATCATGTAAGCAAATAAGAATTATCAGTTAAAAGTTTCCTTTCTTTTTACGGGATTGTATTTGCATTTTAGCAGACTGGCTGGGGTCAAGCCAAGTAATGTTGCTGTTTATGTCTGCAATCCTCTGTGTTACTGGATGTGCACCTCATTGGGTTTGGATGAATGCCTTTTTCTCAAATGTTTCTAGGTTGCAGCAAGGATAATGTTTTTGTTTCCTTGGGCATATAATAGTGTCTGTCTTCACCAGGGGTTTGTGGGGAAAAGAGCTTGTTTCCTCTGGAAGCAGTCCCAGCCCTTTGGGAACCATGCACCTCATCAGGGTCTGGATCAGGTCTGCAGTGAACAGATCTGGCATTTCCCTTTCTGATCTTATACCAGGAGACGTGTAAAAGCAGAGATGGCTGTGCTCGAAACCCACGGCAGGTTTTTTCCAAAGGGCATAAACCTTTTTATCTGGAAGGAAATAGTGAGCGTTGGTAACCTCAGGAGTGGGGCTGGGGCACCCAGGGTGTTCTAGGAGAAACCATAAAGGGGAAAGGATTTGTTTTGCTGCTGTGTAAGTGAAATACTTTTGTGGAGTTTTTTTCCCCAAGATCTGGTGATTAGCTCAGACCACAGTGTTAAGTGCTGTGTAAATACAGAACAAGATGGTGATCTATGCCCTATAGGGTATGTGTTGTAAGCAAACACCTACTCAAAAGGCCTAACTATGCTAATGCTGACAGTAATTAAAGTTGCAGTGATGACTCTGTCATAAATTAGAAATTTCTGAGTTATTCCAATTCATTGGCTCATACTCTGCATCTTGCCAAGACTGATACTTAGATATTAGGATCAAGTGATTGAGTTACGTTTTTCCTCTCTGCCTGGGCAGCAGATACAAAGGTAGCAGATGGTTACTGCAGTCTCTTCATTCTAAAAAGTTAGGTTTTCCTGAAATGGGGTTTGCCTTTTAATCCATTGTGGTCTTTGCTAGGTCAGAAGAGGACCAAAGGAAGTTTTCATTCCTTGTAATCAACAGCTCTCAGTTACGTGTGAGCTCGGCAGAGGTTTTGCACGGACCTGACATTGTTTATAGTGTGCATAGCAACATGAACACTCCTTTCCTTTAAACAGAAAGCTGTTCTTGGCCTGGTTCTTCTGCCCCTGCCTCTTACATAATTATTTACATCTGAGCAAAGCTCAAACGAGGTGTGCGTGGAACAAAACCAACCACTGGAAAACTCATCCTTGCCTGAGGTACCAGATTGTGAGGATCCAACCATCCTTGTGGTGGTGGAGTAAACAATGCACAAACTTCTGTGCTTCAGGGGAAGCTCAAACTGCACAGCTGCTGCTGTGAGGAGCAGCAGCAGTGACACAGAGCTGATCACTGTTGACCTCTTGTAGGCTCAGGTGGCGCCTGTGCTGTGAGCATGGTTCGTGTGAGCACGTTGCCATTCTTCACAGGCACACAGGAGTTCAGGAGTTGCTGCAGCTCAGCCTCTGCCCCATCCTCTGCCAGTGCTTTTGAGAGGAGGATCAAAAGAGCCCTAGCTCCCACTTTGATGGGTCCCAGGCGCTTTGCTGTGTCCACAAAGCAAGTGGCAGCAAGGGATGAGAAGTTGGGATGTCAGAGTATTTCAGTTTTAGCTTCCATTAGGACTGTCAAGCTGTGCAGGGGGAGATGAGTGACCCCACACAGTGGGTGACAACGGGCTGGTGGAGCCCCTTTGAACCTGGGAGGAGAGAGGCCATGCTGGCTGCTCCTTGTGAGGGCAGAACAAGTCCCCAGCAGTCTTTACATGACCTGTATCCATGCAGTTTGATGGACCCTTCTATAATTAACCATTGTCAAGAGCACTTCTGAAAATGCCGGCTGGCATTTCAAATAGGAACATCAGATTAAGGAGAAGAGAGGTAATGAGGTGCAAGGAGAAAATCCTTCCCTGGGGAACAAATCAAACCTGATACCATCATGAAAGGTAATGAGAAATGCACTGCCAAACTGAGCTTCACTGCAGCTGCCTAGAGGAAACAAAACCGTGTATTCTTATTTAAAACAGAGAGGGGATGCTAATGCTTTGGTCTGCTGCCTAAGTCAGGGCATGTGCAGCTTGCACACCTCCCTCTTGAATGCAGTTTTACCACATGTTTCTTGAGTCCTTGGGCCAGTCATTTCACTTCTCTGTGACGTAAGGTATGTCTACATCATTGTAAGGGAGTCAGTGCAGAGTGTGCCTGTATACCCACAGGAAAGGTTCAGAAGCTGTGACTGCATCTACTCTGCCAAACAACACGGGGCTAAGTGCACAGATATATCCCGTCCACACTACACAGAACTTGGCCTCTCTTCTTTTGTCTGGAGGAGCCAGACCTGTACCCTTCTGTCTTTACTGCACGTGGCAATCCTGTCTCCTGGAGCAGTCATGGGTGTCACCTGGTCTGGCAGTGCCAGACACTGTGCTGACAATTAAGGTATTGACCACCTGTGATCCTGTAAATCAATTTGTTTTCTGGCTGTGCTGCATTTAGCAGTATAAATGAAGCCTGTGTGGCCATGTCAGCATGGCTGTGTGCCCGCACTGATAGACAAGTCAGGGTGTATTATTTCACGCATGGTGCTACACAGTTGAAGGAGGCGCAGCCACAGGAGCTTATGCCATAGATACATACAGTATTAGGTGACTGTCATCATAATTACTAACCTTACTGGTATACCCAGTAGCTTAAAGTGTCAAGAACCATGGATATTCTCTACATAGAAGCTGGAGCAAAATGTTGTTGCTTGAGACTGTTTTCAGCCTTCAGCAATTTGCAGACCACATGCAAGTTTTCCAGGAGAAGCATGGCTTACCTGTAACAAAACTCTCTTGACTATGGATGTGCTTTCCTGGGCTCCTGGCATATGGTCACAGGATCCTTGGGTATCCAAGAAGCACCAGTTAATGTCTACAGAAACATTGGAGACGGTGGACATTACATGGAGATGGGCAGATGTCGAACATGGGACTTTCGTTAAGAAGTTTTATGAGGCACTAAAACACCTGATGTGGTGTTTCATGTACCTGCTCTGTCTTCTCAGGGACAAGGATGCCATTTCACATATTTGGCTGTAAGAGCAAGGGCAGTAGGATGTGAGGACAGAGCAAGCCACGGTCCTGGGTGGCAGACAGTAGTCCTGCAGGGCTGGGAGAGCTGGGGAGCATGAGGACCCCGTGCCACAAGGGGCACGTTCTTATCCTCAGCTGCCATCCTGTTGATGTACCCTCAGTGCTGATAGCAATCTTAAGTGTCTGCAATCTTGGTATCATCTGTGTGCCACCTCTCTTCCTGTGACACCTCTTCCCCCACACTGCCACAGACACCACAAGAGGTTTTGTTGCTCCCCAGGTTACATGTCAGGGAAACATTTACTCCATCCAGCTCCCTGCCATCCATTCTAGATCCTGATACAGGATTTGGGACTAATTCTGCTTGAGCTGCCCTTGGGCTTCTTACAGGGTTAGTTGTGTCATTTTTTCTACCAAGAGTCTTGAAAGACTCTTGTGCAGTGTGAGTTGCATGGATATCAGAGAACATGTTGTGAGTCAGAGCAAAGCAGTCAGTATTGCTGTGCTCTAGAGAAGAAAAATATAAGGGTAACTATTACAGTATTTACAGCATAATTTTTCATATTGAGATTTGCATAAGCTTGTTTGAGTTCTTCAGCATAAAACTCCCATGATTATATGGGAACCAACTTGCTAAAAGAGTCCCTGTTTCTCCAGAGAACCCAGAGGAAAAGAGTGCTTTAATACATCTAAATTCACTTGAGGTGCCTGATGCTATCAGTTAAACTCCACAGAAAATATATTTCTTCCCTTCACTGTTTTTGCCATTTCCCTCTTTCCCTAGTGTTTCCCCTGACTTGTCTTCTTCGTATCTCTAACACCAGTGTAAGGAGAAATGGCACCTTTTTGCTCTGCAGATTTGCCCCCTGTGTGTATTCTTCCTGCCAGCAACAGACTGCAAATGTTTCCTGCTTTTTGTCTTGAGAGGCACCTGGAGTGAAAACGGCTGAAACAGACTGTGAGGCAGAGTGTGTTTAGTTCTGTGCATTGTGACTGATTGGTACTTACTGGTTTCTGGGCCACCTGAATACCTACACAAGGCTGATGTGATGCAGGATGTGGAAAGGATAAGTAGGAGTAACTTGGAGAGGATTTGACCTGCAGAATCTGTTCCTAACCTTGCTAACAGGGGAGCTGGTTTCTAGGTCCTAGTCCATAGGCCTGACAGTTGACAAGAGCAAACTGAGGGGATGTGACGTGGTATGTCCAATATGATGTATGTGGTAGTACCATGAAAATGGCATCTCTTCTCAGGGAGACCATACTTCTGCCTTTGGGCCTCTTTTTCTCTTTGTTCACCACTTGCTATTTCACTCATTTCACTGTCCTGTGAGTCAGAAGTTGACTGCAGTGTGGTAAAACACTCTGACTCTGTTTTAATCCAACCAGTGTTATTCTGTGGTCTGTCCTTTGGCTAATTCTCTCCCCTTACTCCCCTGACCTCCTTAGAAAAGCTGTGCTTCTTGACTGTGTGATGCTGGATTTGCAAGATTGATGTTCTCTAAGCATTTTGCCCTTGTTACCTTGCATATTTTATATCAGTGTTCTAATTAAGACATCAGATCATGGTGGATGAGTGTTCATGTCAGTGACTCTTCTCTGAACAATGAAGAGTGGAAGGAAATCTCCAGGAGCCTGGGAAATGTGTGCAAATGAGTTGGTCTTATGTGAACTGTTAATATGCTGTTCCAGGCAGAGTTTGGAGTGGGTATGTGATCTCAGATGGGGTTCCCTCTAAACTGAAAAACTGTGCTTTGCTTTGGCTCTTCCCGTACCTGCTCCCACAAGGCTCCATCAATGGTGGGCATCATCCCTCAGATGTAGTAAAAGCAGCTCAGCCCAAAATGGCAGGAAGGAGAAGGTGTGGACATAGAAAAAGCAGAAAAATACCTGACCAGGTCCAAGCTCTGGTGAAGGAGCAGAGTCTGGTCACAGAAAGGCTGCTCAAGGCTAAGCACTGTGCCTGTAAAAAGGCAGAAGCAGTGGACTGAGACTCCGTATTTGCTTTTTTTCCAGACTCGTGTCAGCTGGCTTTTAGTCTGTGCTCCCTTTCCACTCCCTGCCCTTGTCTCCTTAAGTGTCTGTCTGCTACAGCAGCAAGAAATAAAAGACTTTCTTTGCATTGTGAAGGGAGTAAGTGGGATGTTCCTGGGTTCAGGAGTCAGCACCAGGCCAGTCCAGCTCATTTGTTCAGAGGGTGTCTGTGCAAGGCTTCTCACACTGAACTTACCAGCCTTGCAGGAGTGACGGGGATGTGAAGCAGCCTCTGTGCCTCTTGGTAACTCCTCATGGCAGAGTTTCAGTGATGAGAATCAGCTCCTGAAACAAGTGTGCAGCCAAGTGTAAATTGGAGCTGGCTCCCTGGCACGGTGCCGATCCACATCCCCTCACAGAGCATGAGCAAAGCAAGAAATGTTGCCTTTTTATTTGGAGCTGGTTGGTGGGGTCTTCTGTTGGAGTTTCACCAGCCAGTCCAGGTGATTAGCGGGTTATGCACCTTCTTTCAGTTTTTTAACTGATTTTGAGTTCCAATCAAGTGCAATCTCACAAGAATCCTGGAGGGAGGGATGTTTATGGCAGGGAAGCAGAATGCCTGTGTGTGCTGCCAGAACTGTAAAAATTGCTGGAGGCTGAGAAAGAAAATCCTTTGGGACAAAAGGAACCTGACATCACGAAGGGACAAGGCTTCAAATCTTTATCTTGATACAAGTGGGCAAATTACCACTTTCAGAATATATTGTATTCAAAGCTTTTTGGGTTTGGAAAGTCAAGAGAAGGTTCATGGCGTCTTACAATGGTGTCAAGAAGATGTCTCCCCTCTCTCTTACACGTCTTCATTTCATTCTTTTTTTCCTTTTCTATTTTTGTGTCTGATGTTGAAGTTCATTTGATTTTCTGATCCCTCCTGCATTTAATTTCCCTGAGTTCAGTCTCTGTCTGGATTTAGAGTCATAATCATTTATATTTGGAAGTGTGGGGTTAAAATGATAAAAAAAAATGTTAAAATGTAGGGGATTTTTTCCCATCCAGCTTTTCAAGATCTAATTATTTTTCAGCTGAACTGGTATGCAGTTGATAAGATGAAAATGTAAATTTACAGGTTTAGTATTCAAAGTATTTTTCATCTGATCAAAGAAAGGGAAGCATTTTACAAAACACAAAGCTTGCATTCTTGCAAATGTCTGAAGTTATGTGGTTGTAGTCAAGCCATCAGAAAATCCACACTAATGCTTATTTCATTTTTTCTGCAGGAGGTCTTGACCTTATCTTCATGCCAGGCCTTGGGTTTGACAAAAAAGGCAACAGATTGGGAAGAGGGAAGGGATATTATGATACCTATCTTGAAAGATGTATGAAACATCCCCGTGGAAAGCCTTACACGATTGCTTTGGCTTTTAGAGAACAGATTTGTGAATCAGTGCCTGTGACAGAAAATGATGTTCCAGTAGATGAAATCCTTTATGAAGACTGCTGAAAGTGTTTTGATACCAACCCACCTCCAGAGCAAGCAACCAAAGGTGTCATATCCATCAATCATGTTTTTCTCTAATTGTCATAAATGATTTTGGGACCAATAAAATACACTATTTGTGTTTGGGGACAAAAACCTCCAAAAACAGTGTAACTGTGGTAATAGTAGTGAGGATTATGTTGATTTGCTTCTAATTAGCAAATGTCTGGTATGAATTCTTATTCTAGAATCAATACAAACAAGAATGAGTGACTGTTTATTACAGTAAGGACCATTTCTTCTCATAATATTTTTGAGGTACAAGCTTCTTGATACTTAACAGTTTTAATATTCTGGTATAAAAGTGAGCTGTCTAGTAAAGACAGTTCTTGATCCATTCTGAAATTAGATACTTGTAATGGTAAAAGTTCTTAGTACTTAAATACTTAATATGAGCAAAAGAAATTGATGGAAATGTCTTAGAGTAAGCTGGGAAAAAATGGTGGTGGGAAAAAAAGCCTTAATTAATTTTAGTGTATGCAGTAATTTTGACTGTTTACTTGGCTCTTTGCAGTTGTCTTAAAATAAAGGGAGTACCTGTTAACAAAAAAAGGTTGATGCCCAGAACTTTAGTATATTCTTTCCTTTATCTGAATACAAGATTGCAATGTAGTCTAAAATGTGATCAAGGAGTTCTCTATCTGGAGCCAGCTCTTTTTGGTAAAATAATATTCGAAGTTACTTTAAGTTCTCTAATTTTGTACATAAGCCATTCATAATGTCCAAAAATACTGTGTGGTACTATGTTAAAAAATGAGAGATTCTGAGAATTGCAGAGAGCAGGTTTTATGGATGGAATAAATTTTTCTGTGGAAGGTTGGTTGTTCTCTGCTTCTCCAGACAATTGTGGAAATCCAGAAGAAGATAATGAGTTTCCTCTGCACACTGTCCTTGTAGTATAAGAACATAATATTTCCAGTCAGGATCAATCAAACTGTCAGAATTTTGTGTTCCTTCTTCAATGCAATTTCATCTTTTCTATGCATGTTTAACTCTTCCCTCAATCAATAAATCAGTGTGTTTATTTTCACCAAAATACTCTGTGTCATCATTAAAAAATCCATAAATTCTCAAGGACCAGCTCCAGAGTGGAATGACCTTAAGGCTTCCTCTGCCACAACTGGTTTTGAGAACAAAACCATACCTGCAGTACCTGTGAACCTTTTCTTGTCAGAGTTCTTGTATTCAGTGCTGTTTCCCTTCTGCTAATACAGGAACTGTTTAAACCCTCTGGCTTTGGGGTGAACATAAGCTTAGCAGCTGATCTCTCTGGCCTGTGCTTCCCGGTGCTTCTCCATCCCATGTTACCCAAGGTCCTTCAGGCCAGGCTGAAGATCCCTGTGGTGTTGGCCTGCTGGGCATCCCCCGTGTGTGCGCAGGGAAGCTGCAGCCTGGGCAGGGCAGGTAGCAGTTCGCAGTATGTGCTGCTGAGTAAAACAGTGGTGAGCAGGGCTGGCCTTCCATCCCTTCCCTGTCACACCATGTCACCCCTGCAAGTGAAAGGTGTGTCCATGGGTGCACAACGGGTGGTGCAAGCAGAAATTGAGGTGGCAGCATCGGCTGGTGCAGTTGTTGGAGCGTCCCCCAGGAGCTCTCAGCTCTGAGCACTGCCAGCTGTCCCGCCTCACACGGGGGTGGGGGACAGAGTCTTACCATTCCAGACCTTTGGGGAGTAAAAGTGACAAGAAAATTGGACCTTTTTTTTTTACAATCTCTGTCTTGATAGTATTTTAATCCCTTCTTCATTTCTGAACTTCCGTTAGCATATGGAGAGCAACAAAACGGAACAATGGGGCAGGTTTTGTGTGTGGCAGGCCTGTTTCTGGGTTTGTCTGCAAAGCTGCTTGAGTTCATCTACCGCATGAGGCTCAGCGTGGTGCCATATGGCACGGCCTGCCACCAACATCAACAGAGCCACACTGAAGCCAGTGCTTGTCACAGCAGAAACCTGGAACCAGCATCTGATACATGTTCTAAATGCATATATTAGGTCCAACACTGTGCAGCCCTTTGGCTTTGCTTTTGATCTTGCTGTCTGAACTTTGATTTATTCACGAGATTAAGGGCTGCTTGGCTTGTAGGTATTTCACTACAGATGATACCAGGTGAACAACCGTGTACAGAAAGGCCAGCTTGTGGGGAAGAGGCTTCACAGCCAGCACTAGCAGCTGTACAGAAACAAAGGGCTGAGAGACAAGGACTTGGTTTTGTTGTGTGAGAGTTCAAAATAGAAGGGGGGGGAAATGAAAGACAAGATTTTGGATGCCAAATACAGGCCTTCATCCAGCACAGCCGCAGATAGGCACCAAGCTTTGTCCTTGTGGGCTCACTGGAGTTGCTGGAACTAATTGGCGTAGAAAAAGCAAGCAACAAGCTTTGAAGGTTTTCAGGACTTGAGGCAATGAGTGTCCCCAGACTTCTTATGTCCCAGATCACTTTTCAGTATCTTGTGCAGCCATTCTCTCGCACTTTTACTCCAAACTGCCCTTTTGGCTGCAGCTGCAGTGGGAAAGGATGAGGAGACTATTTAATGTACTGTATCATTGGGAACAAGAGGAGCTGGTGCTTTGTTCCTTGCCAGCCTCTCCTGAGTCAGGAGTTGATCATTACAGGCTGCTCTCCTACAGGGGAGCTGCAGGACCCTGGCTGATGCAGATAGCTCTTAACATTTAGCTGGTGGGGATAGTAAAACGATATTTATGTATATTGTCTTGAGAATCACAGAGCTAAATAAATGTGACAGTTTTCATTTGGCATCCCCAGCCTTGCTGCTGTCGCTCAGGGTTTTTCTCTTGGCCACAGAACATGAAATCACTGTCAGTTTGATAGTATATAGCAGTGTTCCTGGAGCACAAAGGTTAGGGGGGTGGGAAGCGCGTCAGGATTATTTACGTTTGCTATGCATGAAGTGGCACTCGGGGAGCGAGGCAGGCTGCCAAGACGGAGAGGAATTGGGGCTGTCTGGTTGCTCTCTTGTATCTCTCCATGCTGGATTGTCAGGGTAGGATTTATAAAAATTGCTTCAAAACAGTATCATCTTTCCTCAAATGGACGTGCCCCTGTCTGGCGCAGCGATTGCCATTATTGCTGTTCTCACGACAAAGCGTCTATCAATCTCCACTTTGTTTATAAACAAATCTGCCTGCCCTGCATAAGAAATAGATAGACTAAGGAAAAACACCATTACCAAAGGAATAAGTTAATTATATTTCAGGATCTCAGCGGGGAATGCTATCTCAGACTATTCAGTAAGATCTGACCAGTGGAGTTATAATTAAAAAATGTCCCCAGGGAGGAACTTGTAAATTATTTACTGTAAGGGGCTTTTCCAGGCTCTTTTAGTTTAATTACACACTCTGGAAGAGAAAGGACTCAGAACCAAATTAACTAAGATGTTGAAATGGCTTTGTTAAAATCATGTTTACCGCTAAGCAAGTGGGTGACTGTGAGCAAGGTTCAAATATAGGACAAATCTTTGAAAGCTGATGTTATTCATGGTTTAAAAAATTATACGGAAAGCACCAAACAGTCAGTGCATAGAAAATGCAGTTGCTGGTTTTGTCCAGTATTCCCATTGGCCTCAGAAGGCTTAGTATGAGCCCAGATCTGATAGCACCTCATGGCCTTTCCTTTGTGGGAAGGGAACTGTGGGCTTTTCTGTAGTGTACAGAAGAAAGTGGTTGGACTTGATGATCTCACAGGTCTTTTCCAATCTGAACCGATTCTGTGAGTCGGTGATTCTAAGCCCTAACAGAGGGAGATGAAGGATTAGAGGTGATGGAGAGGCAGAATAAGAGGAGTCTGGGACAGTCTGAGTTTTCCATCACTCTCTCACCATCTGGGATATTTTAACTCAAAACAGGCTGGTTAACCCTTAGTGGAAGGTGGGCTGAGTGTGTGTCCCTTGGTGCTTGAGGGACAGGCAAATGTTGTGACCTTTTGAAATGTGTGGATGTAGACAGCTGGAGTGATCTCTGGTCAGCTGTAGAGAATGGAAGGCAAGAAAGCTCCCCCTTCACCTCAACCACTGACTCATTGCTTGGCCAAGAAGGAGGCATTATCTAATATCTGTTTGCTAAAGCATAAGGCAGCCAGGAATACTCTATCTGCCTGCCTGTTGATGCCAAATTCGATGCATGTAATGGCCTTTCAGCTGCAGTTGCCCTTGAATTTGTTTCTTTCTGAAAAGCCCCACGTCTGCTCTGACACCTTCACCACAGAGCCAAGGCTGCAGAGAGCAGCGAGCCAGGCTGGGGCCCATATACATATATGGGCACTTCTCTTTACCCTGGGTCTCCTTTTTTCTTTCAGATTAATTGCACTTACATGTCTTGTTTAGATGGAAACTGCCCCAGAATTACGAACCTCTCTACCCCCTGCATGTGTACAGGCTTCAGCAGCTGCCTGTGATTGTAGCCTGAGGGTACCATTATCGCATCCTAAGCAATAAGTTCTCCACCTTCAGGCAAACTATCTGCGAATCTGGAGATGAAAGCTGCTTTAGTCGTTCATCAGGCAGATGAGATCTCGGCTTTTATTTTGTTATACTGTAAATCAGCTACTTAGTTTTCTAGTCTCTCTGCAAACTACTGAATCATAAAAATGCTTGTAGCAAATGCCAGCTTGTCTGTCACCAGTATAATGCATTTTAAATGGTTTATCAGCTCCAAGAGAAGACTACAATACTTTGGAGATGATTTGGATATATAGTTAGGGAACAAAATATGTTGTCAGCTTTTGAATTGTCTTGATCAGTAGATTTTATTATTTATTTTACCATAGTATATCCAATAGTACTTTGGGAGGAAAGAGAAGATATCCCTAAATTTCTGCAAATGTACCCTTTAATGGGGAAAACTGCAGAAGAAGAGTGGAGTAGGACAGAACGTAAACCAAAGGATTCTTCTTGAAAGGGCAGAACTATAAGGGGTTTCAATACTCTGAGCAGAAGTACTGCCATTTAATTATTAGGAGTGGTGAGTCCATATTAACCTTTATGGAAAAGTACTGTAGGCTATAATAAAGCTGAATACCTTTCTATAGCCTTTTGTTATCACCTTGTCAAATTTAATAAAATATTGCTGAAGAAAAGTTCTATTAGGGTTGCTAAAAATGTACTAGAAAGGATCATTTCCTATTAAATACTTTAGATTCACCATTCCCCCCCAGTATATGGGTGTCCAAGTGGTGGAGCAGGTCACTGATCATTTCCCCTTGAATTATGGGGACTTCATTCTGCTTCTCATCCCTGTTTTCAGCTCAGCGGGCTGGGTACCTGCTGAACAACTGGTCTCACTGATTAGAGACTGAGGCAAAGAAGGTATTAAGTACCTCAGCTTTTTCCTCATCTTCTTTCACTAAGTTTCTCCTCACATCCAATAAAGGATGGACACTCTCCTTAGCCTCTTTTTATTTGTAATGTAGTTATAGAAACATTTTATATCACCTTCCACAGCAATAGCCAGGTTAAGCTCTAGTTGGGCTTTGGCCCCTCTAATTTTTTCCCTCTATAACCTTACAACATCTTTGTAGTTCAGCCAGGCCAGTCTTCCCCGCTGGCTCATCTTTTGGCACATGGAGATGGCCTGTTCTGCACCTTTAGGGTTTCTTTCTTGAAGGATATCCAGCCTTCCTGGACTCCTCTGCCCTTCAGGAGTCTCCCAAGGGACTCTGTCAGCCAGGCTCCTAAAAACAAGCCTAAATCCAAGGCAGCCGTTCTGCTGACCCCCTTCTTCCCCAAGAATTAGCAAACTATTGATAATTTTCTGATCACTGTGCCCAAGGAAGCTTGGAACGATCACATCACCACTTCTGTAATTCCTGGTGTGGGAAAAACCCGTGGTCCCCTGGGAACACCACCTTTGCCCTTTAATACAGGCAAAAGTGAAAAACTAGAAAGAAGAAACAGGTAAATTTAACAAAAAGCAGGTGCTGAGGTGGGAATTTGGGGAGGTTTAGATACAATCAAGTCATGCTGAAAAAGGGGAAAAAGAGATTACCCTCTAAGAACTGGATTGCAGTGGCTTGTTGGGAGATGAAAGGGCTTAGCTCAGACCTCAGCAGTTTTGCAGCCACCCTCCTGGGGACACCTTTCAGGAGGCGGTGCCCAGGTGCAAACTGCCCCTTTACAGCCCTGAGAAATGCTCTGCAAAGGCTAAAAAAAGCAACCCGCACTTTACAAAGGCTGAAAAAGCAACTTTGCGGCCTGTTAGCTGGGCGACACTGCTTCCCTGAAGCTTCCTTTGCCTGCACTGGTAGGACCTCGATGGACGTGCCGCGCTGTAACGCTGGGGCCGCGCTGCCCTGGCCCTAACACGGGACCCTCACGAATGAGCACCGTCGTTATCAGAGGTTGAGAGCTCTGGGAAAGCCCTGGAAGTTGGCCATAAATCTGGCGGTAAGCGCCGGCGAGCAGCAGGGGCTGGCCTGTACATCATTAATAAAGATGTTGAAGAGGCAGAGGCGCTGCGTTGCTGTGGATGTTGTTGCTCAGGGCTCCACCGCAGCACAGCTGAGGTTTGATACGTACAGGGCTATCAGTCAAAGGCTCTTTGCTGGCTTAAAAACGATCCAGGTTACTGTTGGTAGAAGCTGTTCTTGGCGATGAGGTTCTTGTTTTACTTTTATTTAAAGGAAGAAAAAAAGTCTCTCTCCATTTCTCAACACAACACAAATTCCTGACAGAATTCTCCAGCTTATTGAACAGCGCTGCAAACACTTTGTTTTGAATAATTTGCGCCAAAATTAAAGTGAGGTTTAAAGCTCTGTGTGACACTGGTCTTGGCTTTGTAAGCACAATCTCCAGGCCTCTGGCTGGGATTAGTCCCAGCACAATGCAGATTATTCAAGAGCAAGAATAAAGAGGTAAGAGGAGGGGATTATAGTGCAATAGGCTTAAATCTGGTTTTGCATAAGGGCTGGGGAGCAACAGCAGGACCAGCCAGGCTATTTTCTCACCACTTGAATACTTCAAATCCAGTCTGGGTGTACAATTTTCTGGCTTTGCCTCCATTTTCCCTGACAGGTATACAAATTTTTGGAATAAGCATCCTCCTTCAACATTTATAGAACTCTCTATGGTGCATGGACAGAAGCCATAAGGGGCACAGCAGCTGTCTTGCTTATTGTGGCACCCAGAAACGAAATGTTTCTCCCTGAGGACAGCAGGCAGAGGGCTGCAGCTGTCTGGGCATTATGGAAGACGGGGAAGAGGAGAAGAAAGGGTGAATGGCTGAGGAGGAGGGAAGGGAGCAGCTCTTCACTGGGGGCTGTCACTGACTCAGCTCCCGTCATTTGGGAAAATTTTATACAGAGCCATGGGAGCACAAATGTTTTTGGGGTTTTTTTTAACAAAATGTAGGTTGGATTTTAAAGCAAGCATTTGTCTAAAATTAAAAGCCACAGGCCTGAGATGCTGTAGAGTGTGACAGGAGAAGGGGCTAATTGCAAGCAAGCTTCTACCCCTCTTGATTATTGTTGTAAAACACAGATCATTAACATGATTGTCTAAACATCATCATGTCAAGTCCTTTTTCTGATCTCTAAGTCACTACCTAAAGTAGGTGGGATGTGTGTGTAAAAAAAGTGGTTTGGACTCTGCCCCCATCTGATGCTGTGCTGCTCCCTGTCAACATGGTGTCTGCTGCCAGGAGGCTGCAAAATGGCATTTTCAATCTTCTGCTTTGTTTGTGGATGTATTTAATAGCTGATCCCACATGTTATTCTGCAAGCTCTCGTGTGAGCATGGAGGCTGCTGCCTCCTATGGTCCTCCCTCACCTTCTGGTTTCCAGCACAACTGGCCCTACCTGGAGATTTAGGGCATTTGAATCAAGGGAGGTGGGGAAGGAGAGAGGCCATTTGCATTTCCATGGGTTTGGGAAGGTGCCCAAGTGCCAGGTTATGCAGTTTCAAACTGCTGTCTCCAGGCAGAGGAGGAGGAAGAGGAGGCAGTCACCATGGACAGCCTCCCGATGCAGGACAGTTGGAAAGGTAACCAAGTTCTACACTATTTTCCCATTTTCTTAGCCCATGGAACAGCACAAACATCCCTTTGATGTTTAAAATACAGCAAAGCACTGCCCAGAGAGGAAGAATTTACCTGCAGCTGAGCATCCTGCTTCTTTTCAAGGTATCCACAATGCTGTTGCTCCCTGAAGTGACCTCTGTTTGGTGTCAACTGGAAGATGGGTCAAGAGCAGTGTAAGCACACGAAAATCACATCATTTACCCTCCTGCCCTGTTGAATTTTATTTCTCAAATAGCTGTTGTACCATGCAAGAGGTGGTGTACAAAACAGACCCAGTATAGCGACTGTTTTGCAAGAGAATAAAGCTGTTGGGAGACAAATATTAGTGACATGCAGACCAAAACCAAAACAAAACAAAATGAAACAAAACAAAACAACACAACAAACTAATATTTAAAACTTCTAACTCATTTTGAGTCTGGTTTTGGGATGGGTGTGTGAGACACAGACCTACTTATCCTCACTCAATAATTCTACATATTACTCTGACAGCAGGTAGAGTTTGAGGCAACACTGAAAAACACTATTAAAGGCAATGAGCCCAGAGCACTTATAAAGGCAACTATTTGTTCAAGGATGAGACTCTTAACAGCTTTGGCTTCGTGGCTTCCTTCCTGTGTAACACCTTGGAGCACAGAAAGGCAGATCTTGACTTCAAGGGTTATAGCTCTGTCTGCTGAAGAGCTTGAGAAGGATCAATGTAAAATGAATCCTAGCACAGCCTATCCCCAAGAGCACAGCAAAATTAATCCACCACTAGTTTCTCTCTGTCTGGAACTGGAAAATACAAACAGAAAGTGAAATTTGTGCTGATAATTACTTTGGCAGCTGTCACATGTGCATGGTGTAAAGGATCAGCACAGACACAGCTTCCAATATGGTGATAGCCTGTGGTAATGGCTATGATTAAGAGGAAGCTAATTAGAATATTTTACACATTCAGTCCCCACAGTTCACTGCTCTGTAAGTAAATTTGCATTTGGGAAGAGAGCCTTGTTTTTGATGTACATGGATAGTGCTCCCTGCAGACCTCCACTGATTTACACTGTAGCCATTTGTACCAGAGCATTTTCTTTGGTAGCTCACCAAACATTACAGCTTTCTTCCACACAGCAACAAAACTCAGAAAAGATTCATCCTACTTCTTCTTACAAACAACCAGGGACATGAAGAAATACATAGAACACAGATTTTTAAGGTTACCTAAGGAATTTAATCTAATGCTTCTTCTTCAGTGTTTCTTCAAACACTACCTACTGTCAGAATAATATGTAAGGAGTAATGGAGTGAGGATAACTAGATCTGTTGCTCCCAACACATGTCCTAAGAACAGATCCAGAATGAGTGAGAAGCTTTTGAATAGTACTTTGATTTCTAAGTCACGTAAGTATTTGCAATTTTATCCAGGATGGAGTTACACATGCAAACAGACTGTTTTCAAGCAGCATGAGCATACTCAAATGCTTTTGTGTTGGAGGTATTAATCCACATATGGGTATTCAACTACTATCAGAACAACCTGTGCCACTGCACTAGAATCAGATAAAAATATGCAAAGCAGGTAGCTTGAGGCTCATTTGTACTAAAGTTCTTCTAGCTGTTTGAAGAGACTTTGTAATGTCAGCATACTTCCACCTGAGCATAATCTTTATTGTGAGCATTGTAAAGTGGCCTTCCTGGATGCAAAATGGGACCTGAATAAATTTACTTCAAGGATGCAAGCGGGTTTTTTTTCCTCTTAAGTAAAAAAAAATGACCAGAATCAAACTAACCTAATTGCTTTCTTTATCTTTGTCTCTTTCTGTTTTGAAATTATAGAATTATAGAATGGGAATTGGAAGAAATATATAAAAATCTGGATTATCCCCCTCTTATTTCTCCTGCTTATCTTTTATCCTTTCCTGTCCTTGTCATTGCTCCTCTCTTTCCCTCTCATTGTTATCATCCTTGTTATCCTTATCAGCATTATTAGTTTTGTTGGCATCGAATTCAAAAGCCCTCCATCCCGTCACAGGTTTATATTTTCAGATGCCGGAGAGAGACTTTGGGTAGAATCCCACCTTTTGGGGGCCCTTGGAGATGCATGGGGGAGAAAAGGCAGATAAGAACAGCAAGTCTATAAATCTTCACATCTATAAATCTTAAAATGGATTACTGATGACAGTGACTCTTTAATGGAAAGAGTGACAGTCCATGTAGACGAAAGGCAGTGTAATTCATGGAGGCTATTAAATTTGAGAGCCTTTGTCATTCTCATTTGTCTTTCAGTGTTACGTGTTGATCACAGGGAGATTATTCTCTGGGGAGAGATGTGCCCAGGCAACCCCTTCATAGCCCAGCAAGACTGTCACAGGACAGAGGCCACTTCACTGGATGGGATGCGATGGTGGGGCTGTTTTCTGGGAACAAGAATGAGGCCTGAGACCTCAAGCCATGATGGAAAAAGCAAAAGCACCCAGCAAAAACAGCTTGTGGTTTATAAATACTGATGCATCAGAATGAGTTCAGAACAGTGAGCAGGCACCAGAGGAATTTACATCTAAAAGCACTCACTTTGCCAAGGTAGCATTCCTTCACTTCTGTTAGGGACTCCAAAGTTACCGTGCAACCCATGGGAAAATAAAGCCCGGCTGAGTTTCATGAAGAAATGAGTCGCTTCTTTGCCTTGGGCAAGGTTGGGAGCAGGACGGTTTCACTCCAGGGTGCAGGTGGATTTACTGTATCACAGTCATTCCCTGCAGGTGATGGGCGTTACTGCTGCCTGTGACAGCCTGGGGTGTGTTCCCTTGGGATCCTTGCTGTTGGAGCAATAGCTCATCCCAGGACTGAGGCGCTGCAATTCCTCCCCGTGCGAGCGGATGCAATCCCCATCAAAATCAATTGACTGAAGTCACACCCTGCATCTTCAGTTGCTAAGGAAAGAAAAATCAGTGTTGCTCATGAGAGGACCACTGGTGCAGAAAGTCACTTAGCACCAGCAGCTGCTTTATGGCAGCAGAGATTCAGAGATGCCAGCAGAGGCTGCAGCAGGGTCTTACCCTGGAGTCCTGGGGACATGCATGGGAAGGGACCTTGAGTAGAGGGCTGCGCCTTGTCTGTGTGTGGAAATTCCCATTCATTTCTGAAGGAATGCACACTGTGTAGTTTATTTATGCACTTATTTACACAGCTAAAAAGATCAAGGACATTGCTGACAAACTACAGAGATCTGGATCCGTGATCTCTCACTGCAGCCAGGGAGCTGACAGCGGCTTCAGCGTTCTAAATTACTTATTGGCTAATTAGCCATTTTCTGTTAATTATTAGCTCATTCCTATTAGCTGATTCTCCCCTGGCTGGCCCTTGCGGCAGCCCCATCCCAGCCGTGTCCCTGCAGAGATGACGATGCTCTCACCGCCGGCTCTGTGCCCAGCCCGGGTCACGCGTGGCCTCCCAAAGCTGCTGCCCTTTCCTACCGCGGGTGGGCGGCTTGGTCTCAGCCCAAGCACTGGTGTGTGGCACCTCTGGCACAAGACCCCGCTGGCATTTTGGCAGCCTTGGCGTTGTGCTGGGGATGAGTCAGAGGAGCTGCGCTCTCTGCTCGGGGCAGGAGAGGCTCAGTTTCAGCGCTGACTCACGGGCAGAGCGGTGTGGGCAGCCTGCGGCTGTGGTTTGTATCCTCCTGCTTTATAAAGGACGTTTGCATATTTTTCCCCATTTGAAAGGTCACTCATCCCTGAGCAATCCTTCTGTAGATGTTCCTCCAGCACACCTAGCTAAGGATGGGTTTGCTTGTTCGTGGTCCTCACTGTTTAACACGAGGGTTTCACCATGGTGCATCACCCTCGTCCACCTTGTGCCTGCCTCCAGCTCGGCTCTGACACTAAGACAGATCCCACTTCTTCCAAATTTTGTTATTGTGATGTATTATTTATACCATGGGAAAATATTGAGGAGACAAAGTGGGAAAAATTAGCTCATTCTTTCTAAAATCTTCAAGCAGATGAAAGACAAAGAATATAGAATTAAAAAAAAAAAAAACACCAAACCCTCAGCTAATTTTGGAGTATGTTTCAGCTTCACAACAGCCACTCATTTTCTAGATAATTCTTTGTAAACCTTTATTCCTTTTGTTGCAAGTTTGGTATAATTTTACATTATACCAAGTTCAATGGAAGGGAAAAAAAAAAAAAAAGGCATGATGGTTTGAATTTTTCCCCCTCCCCCACCCCACAAGAAAAACCCAAGTTTGAACTTCACTTTTTAATAAGCAAGGATCCAGCCAAGGATACCCTTGCTAATCTTTCAAAATGCAGCATTTTGCTTCCTCTAAGTCTTAAAAGCTGCTTGGATTTTGGCTGAATGTGTAACCCTGTATTAAACTTCTAATGGCTAATGAGACAGAACTTGGTTATGAGGACTAAAATACAGACAATATAAATCAGTAGCCTAGAATGAGTACTCATCCTCTTTTACTTTCATTAAATCCATTTCAAACTAATTTTACCATATATCTTTCATGAGATTTTCATTACTTTGCCATCCGTTGAGTACAAGATGGAACAATCAGTTTTATTGTTCATTTGTCTAATTTTTGCTTCACTGTGGGTTATTCAGCCATTTGAGTGTGATATTTCACTGCCAGCCCAAGCTGGTGTTTTAATCTCTGCTGTCCCTTCTCCTCCTCCTGTTCTCTGCCTTTCTTCCAGTTGGAAGGACAAAATATGCAACTTCAAAAAAAACCCCAAAATTAAAAAATCTCTTGCAGTGTTCTAAGCTGTAACAAAGAGTGGAAATGCTAAAAGTGGCTTTTTTCAGCTCTGTTTTCCTCTGGACATTTGCATCCTTAGTCCATACGGATTTTTCCTAGCAGGGGGTGATCTCCCTAGATCACTTTTCCAGCAGAACTGCTGCTCTGGATGTCCCTTGGATTACCATTTTTGCACAGTCTATAGGAAAGACGAAGCTGTGTCTGTCCAGTGGTGTTTCACTGGCTAAATCCTTCTTACTGTGGGAAACAAATGTGGCAGGAGTTACCTGGGCTTTATCTTGTGTGAATAACATAGCAAGGTCTTATTTGATAAGGTCAATGAAGTTCTGACTTAGGCCTAACTCTGGATCTTTAATTTTCTTAATGCATACCTATGAAATCCCTCACAATGGCTCCTCTTATCTAGAGAACATTTGAAGAACAGCACCAGGGTTTATCTAATTGTACAGTTATTTGTGGGGACTGCACTGTGACTCTGCTGGATATAATGGCAATTCTGCAGTTACTCATGTCAGCAGAGTTATGATATTCCCTGATTGCTCTACAATTAACTTGTGCCACGGCAGCAGCCCAGGAATGGAGCAGGCAGGACACATTGTTAAGGAAACCAGGCATTTTAAAGGGGTTTCCTTATGGCCACCAGCCCCCAAACAGTGGTTCTGTTTAAGTAAGGGGTGGATAAGCACTAGCAGTGAGGATCCATGGCTGGTTTTTTGGAGCAAAGCTCTGCGCTCAGCTCTCGTTATTGATGGGGTCGTGTGTGAGGGAGGCTTACAGGAAGGAAAGAGTAATGGCATAAAGAGAAAGAATGGCAAATTGGCTGGCTGAGAAATGACCTGTGTTCAGCCCTGCTGAGTGGAGCGCTGGCAGCCCAGGGCTGGCTGGAAGGGCAAAGGCACAGCAATGCTGAAAATAGGGGAACAGCCATTCTTAGTGAAAATGGAAATACTGATAGCAGTTAAAAAGAACAGGTCAAGGGATGTAGGCTGTTCCCTCTGAGGTGGGGTTGGATGGAGGGTAATGGTTTGTTATTTCATCTTCAATGAGTTTTATTAATTATTATGGAACAGATGCCTGTGATTGGAGCACTAAGAGGCAAAAACAACCAGGCAGATGGTCCTTGGGAACCACTCCTCATTCTTGCACTGGGGGAATTTACAAGTGATTGATCCCTTCACAGGGCACAGGTTTGGTTAAGACAAAGCATGGCAGGAAGGCCAGATTTGCTGTGGATGTTATTACCAGCAATAATTCCACTCCTGTCACCTCCCTCGGCAACAACCAACTGCTGGAGCAGAGCAGAGGAGATGCTGGGCAGTGACATGTGGCAGGGACAGCAGGTCGAGTTTTGGGCCTGGGGGACAGAAATCAGGACAGACAGCTCCCAGCAGGTGCCTTGATGGCTTTCTAGAGCCATTTCTGGGCTCTTGGGTAAGCAGAAATAGGGTCAGATGGGTGCAAGGAAAGCAGATGATGCTGTTTCTTAGAAAACAGATGTGCATTCCTGATGTGTGCTCTTGTCTCTATCTCAACAGTTGGATCTCATCCTCATTCCTATCGCTCACTATCACTGCTCTAAGCTATTGCACATTTAATAGGAGGAATTTGATTCATTTTATAGCAAGTCTCACCCATCTGCATATGTTGGTGCTGAGCTGGCTTCTGTACAGGGCTCCAGTGCTAAATGTGGATGGAGAAATCTAGGATGAAAGGTTTGACCCCCTCAGGGACACTTCATGGATAACAAGGTGTGCGCTTTTCAGTCCAATGAACAACGAATAATTCAGTGCATTTTCAAGTTTGGCAGCTTGTTTCTTATAATTCCTTGAGAGGTGGTAATTAAATGTCATTGCATTAGAACCAATATGTCCCAAGTAGAGAACAAACTCATACTCATAATTATGTAGCCATCACATTAAACAAACAAGCTGCTCATTAAAAATAGATGCAAAAGATTCAATTAGATCTAATGCTGTATTAAGGATTTGATGACATGCTGGCTTTATCTCCATTGGTTCTAGGCAATAATGAAGCAGCTTTTCAGAGTGACCCAAGAGGAATATGTTTCTTTTTTAAATACCCATTTTCTTTCTTAATCTTAAAACTACTATTAAGGATCTTTACCTCTAAGTAAAGAGGGATGGGGAAAAAAAAAAAAAGAAAAGGAGCTTCATTGTTTTCTAGCATTCCATCTGGGTTTAGAGGCATAAAAGAATGAGGGAGCCCAATCTTTATGCTGTGTGCGACCTCTAATATGATTCAGAATAATGTAATAGAAAATCAAATCTCTGTAAGGGAGATTATTGAGTGTACAGAAAAGGATGATTATTGAATGTACACAATTTCCTCTAAGCATTATCTGCCTCCCCTATACGTGCACCTCTCCTGTATGTCTTGGCACCAGAAGAGCTGTGTGATGGTCACTTTAATCCGTTCCCCTCGATGAAGCCGCTGCCTTTGGTCCACCCTCCCCACCCGTCTGGGCACTGGCTGCAGCTCCCACTGGGCTATAGATCTTTCTCTCACAAGCTGGTTTTATTTAAACCTCTGTCTGTGGCCCTGCCCCTTGTGTTTTGGAAGCATGTTACATTTTGCCAAGCAATCAGGACTGTGCTGTTCCATCCCTGCTTTCTTTTCTCTGAAAAATCTGCCCAGGGGACAGAGCTGTAAATTGTATCCCAGCTCCATCTTAATCCATCACTTGGACCAAGCAGCAGAATCTTTGCAAAGACTGAAACAAAATCAACTTTGCTTTTTCCTTGACTCTCTCACCTAGCTCGCAATACAGACACTGTCAACTTTTAATTATGTGTAGGCAGATTATCCAGTTGCAAATGAACCCTGTTACACCAAAAATAAAACACTTTTATTCTCCTCATTGACCTTTCCTACATCGTCATTCCAGTTTTTGCTAAGATTATTATAGAAAATAAAACATTTATTTCCACAGTCTGATTTACATCTGTTTTGTTCGACTGTGCTTCAGTTTATTTGGGTTAGTTCAGCTCCCACCCCCAGTCTGGATAATCAGAAGTTGACTGACTATAGTGAGGCAAGACATATTAACATTTATAGTTATCAAATAGCCTGATGCGGTGTCTGCTGTAGATTGGCAAAATAGATCGGAATGATTGGGCATTTGTCTCTGAAACAGAGTGTGGTTTTGATGTATGTGCATAATTTGTAAGAGAATTTGCTTCTCCATAGCAGTGCTGTGGTTGATGCAGCATAATTAAGAATTTTATCACCAATCTGAAAAGTGCCCTTTGGTTTTGAATATGTTTGATTTCACAGAGAAATCACCTTCTGGATATGATATATTTGGAACCCCAAGAATCCCACTACCTCTAGGATAATTGTTATGATGGAAATTTAAGAGATGTGTGCTTGTGAGGGATATTGTTATAACAACCAATGTCTTGACTCCACCTTGTAGATCAGTATATTCCAGCAAAGGGCACAAGCCTGAAAAGTTGTAGGTTGACATGTCCATGTTAATCTACAAGAGATAGGGATAAGGGAATATATTGGGTAGGTTTTCAGTTCAACTTCATCTTTTGCTACTGCGTCCAGTCTAAAGATACCTGTGAAACCTCTCTTGCATTCCAAGGTGAGGTACAATGTGGGAAATAACTCTGCAGCGCTGCCAGTGCAGAACAGGAGATGGTGTCGGGGAGATGAGATGGCTTTGCTAGCCTGGTGCTGGCTGTATTTTCACATTCTCAGGGAGATACAGGCTCCTTCAGAGTGTAACAGTTGCTGATTTGCTCTGTAAAACATATAAACTTGTGTTTTCAGGTAGAAAACTGCAAACTGGAAAAAACCAGGCTGTCGGTCTCTGCTGAAACATGAAGAACATATTTTTTCCACTTCTGCTCACATACTTTTCCCTAGTCAGCTCATTTTCCTTTTAAAATATTTCCCCCTCTTTTTTCTTTTTTTTTTCTCCTCTTTTTCCCAAATGAGTAACAATACTTTGAGTGCCATTTCACTGTCATCTCCAAGTGCCATTTCAACTCCTCCAAGGAAGGAATTGCCATGAATGGAGTAGAAGAAGTCTATGGGAGCATTTCTCCTGATAAGGGCAAAATTGTGGCCATCCTGGGCCGCTGTTGGCATTTCCCGTCACATCACTCTCTGAAAGCTCTTGACCAGAGGAGAAGGATATGCAAAAGGTGAGGTTTTCTTTACACTGATAGAGCCTTTCATCCCCCAACAACTGAATTCATTTCATCCATAAAACAAGAGCCTTGAAGGATCCCACCCTCTTGTGCATGGGATGGGTTAATTTGTATTCTGCTGCTGGTTTGTAAGATAACAAATACAGGAAGAGAACATCAATCCTGATTTCTTTTCTTTCTTTATCTCCCCTCCTGTTCTCTGTTGTGCCACGACTGCTAATAACATTCTGGTTTAGTGGCGGATGTAATAAGATATGGATGCTGGATATTGGTTTTTTATACCTGTTGCACCTCTAAGAATGTGGATGGCAGACTTCTGTCCTCCTCTCCTGCTTCTCTCTGAATTGAATTCATTTACCTCAAAATTACAGAGCTGTAGTCACAAATCCATCAGGTCAGAGAGATACTTAGAAGAAAGATGTAGTCCACTCACCCCTCCCATGTGCCCTTACACTGTTATCAATCCCTCAACACTCTCTTCTCTTTTTTGCTGAAAAAGAAGGACAAATAATCAATTTTTTCACTTAAATTTCAGATCATTTGCTAAAGTCATTTTGTGTAAACAACTTCCATTATTGATAAAGGTGAGACTTTCTGTACTTGTAATAAATTTCTATATTCATAAAAAGCCAGGGATTCAAAACACCCAGATCTAAATTATTTATCAGTCAGAAGGACAGCTGGATCCACAGTACAGGACATTTTTAAGGACCTCAGCTGACCAGAGGGGTCATCTGCTTTGGGTATGACTTTGCTCTTTCTGCTCCCTAGAGATTTCCTAACAGAGGGAAGTGGTGGGCATTACTCCAGCATGGATAAGACCTTAAAATTTATACATTTAGTGGGAAAAATGCATGGAGACATGATGTGAAAGTTGGGAACTGGACCTCTGTCCCTCATCCATGAAATGCAAAGAGTGAAGGTGATCATCAGAGCCCCTCAGGGCTGGTGGTGCAGGGCAGCACCTTCTGCTGCTCACACTTTGCCCAACCCCCAAACTTAGCTGGCTGTGAGCCACCTGAGCTCAGGTGATGTCACCTGTCCGTGCTCTGGCACAGCGTGGCCAGGTGGGTGTCAAAAGGCACCCAAGGTGCTGAATTTGGGCTTCAAAATGGGGGTTGGGAGAGGCACTGGGTGCAGATTCCCTGCTACAGTCACCAAACTGGTGTCCCCAGTGGGCCCGTCTCCACCCCCAGTCTCACACAGACGGATCCCTGATAACATTTCACCACCCCACATGTTTTTCACCCATTGTGTGCACTTCCCCAGAGTTCATCTGCCTTCACAGCAGTGGCACAACCTGGAGTTCCAGCCCAGAGCCTTAGCCCACGCAGAACCTGTTTTTTTCATTCTATTGATGAAATTGAAAAAAAAAAAAAATTCCACCTGTGCCCAGGAAAGCAGAACTGAGAAATAAAACAGGACAAAAAGCAGACAGAAGAAGAAAAAATTTCCACTTACCAAAGCTGTTAGGTGAACCTCATCACACATTCATAACTCTGCCTTCCACCAGCAGCAGGGCTTCAGGAAAAACATCTCCATAGCAGACAGCAGCACAGGTGAGCTAGTGCAGAGACTCAAGGGCAGGAAGTTTCCCTAAGATTTGTATTTTTATAAGTAACTGAGACTTTCCAGTTTATTTGCACAATGAAGGAAGTGAGCAGAAAAGCAAAAAATCCCAGCTCCTTCCATCATGAAATACATATTGTGGCAGAATGCTGCATGCCTTGTGTCAAAGGATCCATAGTATTGATTTCTTGAAATGAAAAATAAGTTTAAGGTGGAGTGCTTGGGAAAAAAATCAATAAAATTTCAAGTGACTGAATAGAACTATCAATTGTAATGACAGCAATCAAAAAAGCTTTATCCAGTTCCATAACATTTTGGTGTCTGGACCTTTATTTTCATTAAATTTGTCATTGACAGAATGCTGACCTTACCTTACCAACCTGTCTGAAATTAGATTAAAATTAGTGTGGCTGAAAATGCTTGATTTCATTCCATACAATGTGTGTAAGCAGAAACTAGAAAATATGGAGCAGAAGTGTAAATGTCTGCAATGCAAATTGGGATGCAGCAACCCAGTCAACTCAGAAGAATAATTGAAAATATCTCCTGAGATTTAAGGAAGAGTCTCAGCCCCCAGCAGCTTTCACTGAAACCATCTCCCAGGGTGTTAGCGGGGAGGGCCAGAACATGAGAACCTGTGTCACTTCCCAAATCCCTCATTTCCTTGGTTACTTTTCACTTTCATTCCCACAACATTCAATGAACAATCAGCCCATGTGGGACCAAGGGCTGCAGCTCTCTGGAGAAGTTTCTCCCTGTTTTCAGACGCAGGATGAGGGACTCGCATCTGAGCTGTGCCCATCACCATCATCGCCATCATCACCATCCTCACCCTCATCACAGAGCTCCCAGACAGCTCTCCAGGACTCAAGGCTGTGCCATCCCTGGGCACTCTGCTCTAAGGGCTATCATGTTTGTGCCCCAGTTAACATGTGGAGGAATTCATTATTCATTATTATAAATCACCTTATCTCGTTATAAATCATGTAAACAGCATCATCCTTTTCCAGAGGCTGTTCCCCACACGATGCATCTCTGTAACCCTTGTGTGACTGAGGCTTTACTGATGCCTGGGGAAGAGCCAAGGCCAGGCAGGGATGGGTGGGTTTTCTCCCTGCTCATTGCATCAGAGCCTTGCTCTCCCCTTCGTGCTTCTCCCTGCTTTGTTCAGGGCTGCTTTCCCTGCTTCTCCCCCTGTGTGCAGGGAAATGAGGCTGTGGCTCAGCAGCTCCCAGGGGACACATGTGGCAGGTCCCCACAGCCACAGGAGTGCCCACAGCTCACCCTTCACCACACTTGGCTGCCATATGGTTGTCCCCTGTCCCCTCCTTGTTACTCCACCAGAGAGAGCAGGGACAGAGGCTGCCTGTGTTCCTTTATTCTCATAATCTTCACCCTCTCTGTTTTCTGTCTTCTTTCTTCAGATTTCCTACTCTCTTTTTTTTTTCTCCCAGTGATTTTGGAGATTTGCTGTTAAAGCTTCCCAAAGCATTCCTGGAGCCACCTAATCCTCCACAGCCCCAGAGCATCAGGCTCACAGATGCTGCTGACCTTCACTGCTGGGAATGACTCTCCCAGTGGACATAAGAAGCTCAGACCTCCCAGGATGTCTTTCCTACTTAGGGCTAGAAAAAACATCCTCAGGATGAGACAAGAGGATCTGTCCTTACATTTCTTGGCCAAGAGCTGTTTTTTGTGTCTCTCTGAAGTCCAGGGTGTGCATCTTGCAGCTGCTTGGCAACAGAAGGTGCATCCATACAAACCTTTCAGGATAAAGCATCTTGGCCACCCTGAGTCACTGCCTGGTGCCACAGGGTCCATGGCTATGGCTGAGGACCATGCCAGGAATAGAAAAGAGGGAAAAGGGGTAAAAAGCCTACATTTTCCAAACCTCTTTTTTTATTTGTGGATCTAGGCTGGACTCCGGTTTGACTGTGCAAATGGTTTCAATGCAAAGTACTTGCTTTTCCTGTTTCAAGACCATTCTTAAAAGGCACAACCACAAGGAGCTGCCCCTCAGTGTGTGTGGCAGTGCCTCTGATTTGGAACACACTGGACACTCTTCTCTTGGTTTTCATCAAAGGTATCATGTCTTCCCGCATCTAGAGATTAAATTGTGCTCTCTGATGGAGAATTTCTGCCATCTTTTGTTCCAAATGATGACACTGAATTTGTACCATTTTCCTGGAAATATTTCTTTGTACTTAAAGAAAAACAAAATCAAGACTAAATAAGAAGCTGGTTGGCAAGTGATTCAGTCTTTCCTAAAGCCTTTTGAACTTTTCAGACCTCAAAGTGTTTGATTTACTTTGCTGCTCAGGTGTCATCTCAGGCTGATTGTTTTCAAGACTTGTTCTCTTGTCCCAGGTCATTGAGTTTCGCACTTGATCTTCAAGAGCACCTTGGCTTCAGCTATTTCCTTGGGAATACACAGGCTTGCATTCACCTGCAGGGAGAGCAACCTGCACTAAACTGCTGGAGTCGATTTACAGGAAAAGGGCCAATTTTTTCCTCTATCGCTTCTACTGTTGCAGAGAGATGAATTCTCCATGGCATAATAGCAGAACAAAAATAGATTGCTTCTGTAATACTCTATACAACAGCCTGGAATACATCAGCCTTTTTCCTCAACAGTTCTTTGACAAATGAAACTTTATCTAACCATGTTCACCATGTTATTTTCCTTCTCTTTTTTGCTCAATTTTTCCAGATTCCTGCAAGTGCCAAAATGGTGATTGTGCAGTGACACAATTGCTGTGGTGCTGCTGCCAGAGATAGGCAGAGAGACTCAATGACATTGTGAGCACTGAATTTCATGTTGGATGGACAGGGGTTTCCATTTATGATAGTGCCAATGAGGACCAGTGGTACTTTAGCTTGGGTACTGGTCAGGTTTCCCTTCACTTTCGGCTGTGTTCGTTGTCTTGGATAGCCCTCAGAAATTTTTTCAGCAAGTTTCCCATTCTTGATTCAGTTTTGATGCAGGAAAAGTATCAGGGAAATGTCCTTGTCTATAGAAAACCTTCTAATTAAAACAACTGCTTGGCTCTGCGCTATTGAAAGCAAACAACTCTGAGGGGAGCATTTGTTTTATCTGAACGTGGAGAGAAGGCAATAAATGCTCACAGTCTGGCTAAAAATAGATGTCAAAGTGAACTCCCTATTTTCAGGTCTAAAAAATCTAAAAACTTTTTCATAAAATTATGCTATTTGTCAAACACATTCAGACTCTGGGGAAAAGCCATTCCTTTTAATTTGGGTGAAATGTTCCATTCAAATTGAGGACTTTATGGTTTCATCCTCCCCCAGCAAGTCAGCCCAGTGTTTCTGCAGAAAAGGGTATTAAATGAGATTAGCAGGAAGCCAGTTCCTCCATAAATTAGGATTTTGTATCAAGTATGTGTGCTTTGGCCACTTTTTCTTTAATTTGACTTACTCCAATCCCCATTACTTTTGCAAGTCCTTATGGATGCTTTCAGGGCTGCATGCTGAAGGCTGCAAATCCAGCCAGCCCTAGGAGAAAATGCATCTGTTCCTGTCCCACCTCCTTTCTGCTACTGCCCAAGGACGTCTGCTATCAAATTCAAAGGAATCACCCATAATTGCAACATTATAAAATGTATTTGGAGTGCCTGGGTTTAGGGTCTGCTGTGCAGTGTGATAGGCACTGCACTCCCAGCACTCCCAGTGCTGCCTGGGGCCAGCACAAACTCCAGCAATGCAAACAAAATGTTCTAGCAGGAAAATTGGTATTTTCTGATTGGTGAAGCTGACAGTTGGGTGGCACAGTGAATCTCAGCACATTTCAAGAGATTTCACATAGGAAGAACAGGCAAAACTTCTTCAGAGCTATTTCATGCAATCTTTCTTCTCGGGGTAACAGCTAAGAGGTACTGCACGGCTACGTGCCCTGAACAGCATTAGGGTATTCCCTGCATCCCTTTGTCATCCCTGGGAGTGCTGGAAACATGTTCTCAGATACTCATGAACAAACCACAACACCCCATCTGCACTCCCAGAGCACAGTGGCAGCCCAACTCTGCCCTGTGCCATGCCAGGCTGGGGCTGGCATCCTCATGGTGGCATATGGGGTTTGTCCCAACTGGGGACGGGTGTGAAAAGGTGCTTGTGGAAAACTGCTGCTTACATTCAAGACTGACAAGCTCAAAATTAAGCAAATGTTGGGATTGGGCCTCATTGTAGGGTACCCCTGCTCTGACTGGTCCTGCCCAGTGCCTCGGGCAGGGGCCTGGCTAGGGGCTTTGGGTGAGGTCTGCCAGATTTTGGGCAAGGGCTGCAGATGGCAGGCACAGTCTGTGAGCTCACTTTGCTACCCCGGGGCCTGCTGGGCAGGATTGATTGCACGGCTCAGGAATCGGCATTAGCAGATGTTATTGATGTGGGACTGGCATTATCCACAGCACATGTTGTCGATGGAGAGAAAAAACCACAGATGGCATAATTTTTTAAAGCCCCTCTGCCAAAATCTTTTAAAACAAAACTTGCCATTTCTGTTTGTATTGATCCTCCTTTCCTGCTATTGATTTTTGCGCTTTGCCATCACTGAAGCGAGGAGCGGGGATGAACAGGGAGCGGCCACTGTCGTGCCAGCACGTGGATGAAGGAAATCATCTTCTGCAACCCTGTGTTTGGTGGGGGTTTCTTGTTTTGTTTGAGGTTTGGGTTTTGTTTTTGCTCTACTCTTACTGCTCTATGTAACATTGAAATAACAGGGCTGTTAGACTGGGTAGCAAGTCCCCAGGTGCCCATAAGGAGAACTTGGTGCTGTATTTATGTGACGGCTGTGCCATAAAAATGGATCAGGAAATGCTTCAAGCCGAGAGCTTGGTTTGAGCAGAGTGACCTGACATGAGCTGGAGCTGAGGAAGGATTTCAGAAGCTGCTGAAATAATTACAGCTGTACCTGTACCAGAAGTATACAGTTTTGATGAGAGCTTCCATATTTCAGTCCTCAGCTACCTGGACAATGACATCTGGAATAGGGATCAAAAGGCCAAATCTCTCCCCTCTTTTTTTTCCATAATGAGCAAACCTTCAGGACTGAAAAATAGGACAATCCAAGAAATGCAGATGCCTGGGAGTACCAGCGTTAAATGCAGACCATAACAATTATGTATGTTTTCAGCATTATTACATTTGCAAGAAAAGACTTTTGCTTGCATCATATTCACACGAAGGTTTGTGTCAAACAGCACATAATGGAAATCATCCAGGTTCTGGTTACTTTGGTGGCAGCCTGCCTTGAATACAGCATTCAGTTCTGGGACACCTCATTACTAGGAAAAAAACAAATTGCAGGCAATTCAAAGAGGAGCTAAAATGATTTTGGGGTTGAAAAGACTGATTTATGAGAAAAGATGATGAACTAAATATATATACCTTCACTGAGTAATGACTTGTGTTACAGTTACTGTGTTCAGGCAGACAGAAAAGAATTATTTTGTGTGTACAAAAATGTGATGCTAAGGAGAGCACGATAAAAATGACAGAAGGGAAAGTCTGAGCTAAGAAACAGTACAAAATCTCTGTGAAATAATCTCCTAAAAGGCATGGGAAAAGCTCCCATCTCCTTACTGACATTTTAAAAAGACAGGGAAAAATAGAGATGATACAGTTATTCATCCAATTTATCCAACAGCTTTTTTATAAATCTCTAACCCCAAAACAAATAAAAAGTAAAAAAGGGGATTACTTTCTCGTATCCTCAGTATTCCTTAAAAATACAAACTGATAATTTCTTGTATAAAGTATGAGGGAGAACAAATTTATTCAGACTGTGTAACTCCTTGTGGGATATCTGGATTTTGTAACCTTGGCTGTTCTCATCATGCAACAAATACTCCCTCACACAGGGGACAACATTTCTAACCTAATTAGACTGTGGGGTTGGTGGTTTTTTTGTTTGTTTATTGCACACTGCAGGACTCAGAGTGTCTGTTCCTGGGATCACAGCCGTGCCAGGAGCAGAGTCAGTGCCAGAGCTGCCACCCACCACCCTCTTCCCACCCGGTCTCCCAGGACCCTCCCAAGGGAAGAGGCAGGATGAAAAACAAGTCCTGCCTCCAACCTGCTCTTCTGACCTTGTTAAACACCTCCCCACGTTTGCCAGCTGTGCAGGACTGCTCGCCTGGCCCCGTGTGCAGGGGACATTCCGGCAGAATGCAGCCTGATAACTGCATGATGTTGACAAAAGGGACAAAATCCTTTTATCTGCTGTCTACAGAGAATGTTTAAAGCTGAGGAGAAAACACGTGGAGGGCAGGATGAAGTATTTTAATCAGATCCATTTTCCATGCAGAAATGCTATAGTTTGAGAAAAGCTACTTTGGTCTGGCCCACCCGAATTCATTATGATCACTAACCCTGGAGGAGCTGCACAAAAGACTGCTGTTGATGCCGTATCCAGCTGAGAGTTTCATGAAGAAAATCTGCATTTTTAAAATCAGCTAATCATCAGAATAGCTAAGGAAGTAGTTCTTTCCTCTGGATCAAACGGGTGCCAGCACTTCACGCAGCAAAGGCTGTAAAAGAAGAAGCATGCAACATTAAGTGACATAAGTGAATGTGTCATTAAAGAACCAAAGGGCTAATTTTTTTCTAAATATGTCATTTAAAAAAATAAAGATGCCTCATTTAAACTCGTCCCAAAGCTGTTAAACCAATTTAACACTTTGCTGTTTACTCCTGAAAAATGTTTAGAGCTTATCTTATCTCCTCCTACCACTGTTCAAGGCTAATCAGAATACATTAATGTATCTCTTTTCCATTGCAAAAAAAACCAGTAAAATGAATGTAGAGATTTCTGTGAACTCCATTTACCAAAGACCTATTCCTTTTCTTGTCCAAAGTGAATATAGTGGCTAAGAGTCTGGAAGGGAGGAAGGGACAGAGAAGCACTGGATGACACAGGCTCATATTCATGGAAATGAACTACATAAAATCTAAATGGGAAAACAATGGTAGCTGAAAACAAGCTTTAAAATGACTCAGGCTGTCCCAAGTAGGGAAACTTTCCAAAATCTAACCATCATCAGGCTAGGGAAAAATTCTCTCTCCCTCCTCCCCAAAATTAAACCTATTTGCCAAAGGGGAAAATAGCAGCCCAATAATAAAACCATCAGTTATCTGCTGGCAGTGCAGGTTGCCTCCTCTGCAGAGCTCTGGATCAAGGGCAGTGGTGAAAGGCTTTGATATACAGCACACATCGGGACTTTATTTTATTTGCTCTCCCTGCTTAGAGCGGGAGAAGTAAACCCAGCACATTTCCATCCATGGCTTTCTTCTCTATGCAAGAGGCTGGGAGGGAGAAAATTTCAGGAAGGACAGGAGAGACTGTAGAAAATTCTGGGAGAAAAAAAAGGAATGAGGACCAGGAAAAAGGGTGGACAGCATAGTGCAAAGGATCTGGAGATTTGCTTGAGGCATACGGTTGGAAAATTGCTTTCTTTTTCTCAGCACCAAACAGATATTAAAAAAGAAAGAAAAAAGCACAGACATGGTTTACCAAGGGTCAGTAGATTTATGGTTAGCTTTAAATCAATGCAACTTCTCAGGAAGGTTTAGTTTGGGGTGTATTCAGGATGGGGAATAAGCATATGAATTATTCTGGTAGAGTGGTAGTAAATAGTCTGGCAGTCTCAGACCAATTTCTGTGGTGTCATATCTCATAAAGTCAGATAAATCCAGCATGTGCAGCTGCTGAGGACTTTTGGCAGTAGAAAAAAACCTATATAGCAGTAAGTATCTATATACTAGAGAATCACTGACCATGTACCAGCCCTGGCAACTTGCTTTTGTGATGCTGAGATTTTGTTACTGCCTCAATCTCCTGTGTTTTGGATGAGAAATGAGAATAGTACTGGGGAGTGCAGAGCAACTATGGATGAGCTTGCTGGACTGTGTCTGACTGAATTCCCCAGGCTGATAGCAAGGTGTTTCATGTCTGGATCTCTCATTTCTGAGTTCATCTCATTTAGAACTGGTCCAGCAGGTCCAGATATTCTGGGGGTTGTAGCTTACTGGGCTCTCAAAGTTCCCTTTCCTATCCAGTTGCAGTGATTTGACTACCGTGGAAGAAAAAGGGAGGAAAATTATCTCCTGCTTACTAGTTTTGGGAAATTTTGTATATTACACATATATCTCTTTCCAGCCAAAAAAATCCCTCTCCACTTCATTACTCCCTTATCTTAAACATCTTAACTAAACTCTTTCATTTTATTCCTTATTATTTGTGCATGAGATTCAGCTTTACATGCAAAACACCCCACAGCCTTTTGCTCTGAAGGATAAATTTGATCCTTTTCCTTACAAAGTTGGTATTTATTATTCACAAAATAGTATTGGAAAGAAAACCTGTTACCATGTTAGGTAGCAACTAAAGCTATCTAGGCCGGTGAAAGAGTGACTCTTGCACCCACTACTAGAAATTAAAAACAGAATTGTAAAAAACATTGCTGTGGATAATTTCAGCCCAGAAATACTGAGCCACTTTTATGAATGTTACTATTTTCACTTCCTGGCAGAACTGTATCCCTCTTCACCAGGAAGAGGGGGGCTTGACATATTTAGGAGGCTTGGAGAGTTGTCTGAAAGCAGTCAATCAATCTGCACTGTGATAGTCTGGGTCTGATTCTATTTTGTTTAAAAAGCAGAGGTGAATATCACCTGAGGAAACAAAAAGAATTGAGACAAAATTCTGCCTATGGAAGGCCAGCTGTCAGTTATCCAAAACATATTAAATACTGGCAAATGAGTCTCCAAAATCAGCCCCAATCAGTTTTCTCCTTATTTCCTTTTCCTCCAGCCACACACAATTTTATTCCATCAGGGCACCCAGAGAGAGCAGAAGGTCTCTGCTCCCTGAGCAGCAGCACCATGAGGTTGGTTAGACCAGCCCCAAAGTCAAACAAAAGGCCACCAGGAGCACACCTTGTGTGGGATGTACTGCTGGTGAAAGCTGGGTGTCCTGGGCAGCATTGAATCCTGCACCACTCTGCAGCAGGGCAAACCCACAGTGCATCCAGAACCCAGCCCTGCAGACCTCCCTCTCAGTTAACTCGAACCATCCTGGCCTCTAGGGAGGTGTGATCCCTGTGCCAGCGTGCTGCCCATTTGCCTTGGAATCAGCAAGGTGGAAACCCACGGAAAGCTGCCTCCCAAATCCTAACCTGACTTTCCTCAGAGGGGTAAACCAGACGGATTATCCTGTCTGCAGGGCAATATGCAGCTGAGGCTTTATTTGCTGAGTGCATTTGAGAAGTGCCATCCTCTTCAGGGCTGCTGGTTGCTGTGGGTGGTGGTGGCGGCTTTTGCCAGGGCACTTTGGTTTAGCAGCAGAGGTTGTCAGTTCAGCATTTGCCGGATATTACCCTTTGCTCAGGAGAACTCTTGTGTTTCCTCGTTTCCCTTGCAGCTATTGCTGTGCCTCTCCACGGTGCTCTTAGCACCAGGTAAGCTGTGCCAGCACATCCTATTTTTACATACTGGGAAATGGCAACCCTGTAATGAAATACGGGCTGGAGGGAAAACGGTGCAGTGGGTGGTGCGCAGTGCCCTCCGTGCAGGTGAGTACATAAAACAGCACTGTGTGCAACATCCCTGGGCCCTGCTAGGTCCTGGCAGCCTGTTTCCTTCTGGTTACAACTCAAGCATTAGTGCAGCCTGCAGAGACTTGTACACATTTGCTTTGGGCTGCTTGTCTGAAATATCCACCTCTGCATCCTGAGCCTTGCAGAGCAGTTAGGATCAGATGGGGTTTTTAAGCATCTGTTCTGGGATAGAGCTCTGTAGGGCTGATGCCACTGACTCCACATGCTACAGATATGCTTATTTCCCTGACACTGGGTCCTAACAGTTGTCTGGTGTGCAGAAAGTTGTTCTTTCAAGCTGCACACTTGATGAAGGCAATAGCCAAAGGACCAGGGGAATCATGGCCCCGGCCAGAGAGAATTACTATCCTGCATGGAGAATTGTGCTGGAAGAGAAATCTGAGATGCCTGATTGCCTGCTGATGGGCATCATCTGCAGCTCCCTCCCGTTACTGCACATCAGCTGTTAGAGGCAATGAGGAACCATTTCGAATTCGTGGGCAACCAGAAATCTGACTGAGGATATTCCGACACTTGTGAGGGCTTTGCTGCCTTTCACCAGACAGGCAAAGGGCACCTGATGGAGTATTAGGGCCAGCCAGACTATTCAGCTGCTTCTATAATGTCCATCGCTACATAAAAAGTGGCAAAGTTGGGGTATAGAAATCCCCCTGTTTTTTATAGTGGATTTTTTTTTTCCCCCTCTGGCCCTGTCCTTTTTTCCCCTCAGCAGGGGACAAAAAGCACATGCTGGAGAACATCGTTCTCCAAGAAAATCTAAATCACCTGAAGCCATAGTTTAGCTGCTTGTGAAGGTCTGAAAACCTGTGTGAGACAAGTCATTCAGGGAAGTGAGACATGCCCATCCCATGGGTTTGTCTGGAAGCTGGGCTCCCCCAGCTGCAACTTGGGCAGAGTTGCGGACTTATGGATATGCATTATGTGGGCAGCAAGAGAGAAAGAGAGAGGAGGAGAGGGATGGCAATATGTCTGGCCAGAGCCAGTGAGATATTTGGAGGCTCAGTGCCTGGGTAAATCAGCCCCAGGGGTTTTCCAGCAAGAATAACAAAGGCAAATTTTCTTAAGTTTATCCACTTAACACTTGTGCTTTCCCCTGTGACAATGGGAAGAGGCAGCAGGGAAAGCACCTGCAGTTTCCAACTGGAAATATTTGCAAAACCTTCTCTGACCTGGGCAGAGCAGCTGAGACAAGAGCGTACAGTGTGGTTCAGGTTTCTGCTTTTACAACCCAGATTTGCCCACTCTGAAGGCTGGACCTTGTGCTGGGTTAGGGCTGTTGTGCGCCTTCACCTTCCCTCATCAGTGCTCAACAGCCTGTGAAGAGGAAGAGGCTTTGTTTTAGTGGGAGCAGGTGTTTGATTACCTCGCCTTTCTCTTTTTATATTAAACTTATCCCCCTTTCACCTCTCTAGGAGGGATAAACTCATGTTTGTGAAAGTGGCGAGGGAAATCATTTGAAAGGCTCCATCAGAGGTCGGCTGCCTGCTCTGATGGCTTGATGAAACAAAAGAGCAAATGAGCAAAAGAAAAGCATTCAAAGTATTTTCTGCCTGTGGAGCATGGCTCAGAGCAGTGCTGCAGGGCTGTCTGCATCTATCCCAGGGGGCTGCCTGAGCCTGCACACGTGTAGATTTACGAAGAAAAAGGGACAAATTCAGCCCTCTTCCCCATCCATCCCCAGTGCTTCCTCCCTGCTCGTGGCTGGGCTGGTGGCAGGTGTTCTTCTCCCCTTGGACAAAGGAGCTGTGGCATCCCCTGGCAGGACAGCATCCAAGGACAGCAAAAGCATCCCTGAAGGGAACATAGGCTCTGTTACTGCCCAGGCCAGGCTGCAGTCAGGCAGTGGTGCCATGCCCAGGCACAGCAGCTGTGTCCTTGGCACCTGAGCTGTCCTTGGCCCTGAGCACCGAGCTCGTGGTGCCAGCACCAAAAGGGATGGTGGGCTGGAAACAGCAACTCACTCAGGATGGACACATGGGCCAGCATTTTTGGATGTAGAGACAGAGCCAGGGGGACCCTGCCTGGTTTCAGAGCACCCCATGTGAACCTCCATCTACTCGCCTCGGGCCCCACTAAGTGAAGGAGCAGAGAAGGGATAACATTACGTCTTTGTTACCAGATGAAATTGGAGGCAGCCATATCTGGGTGAATAGAAGCCCACTGCTCTGCTCTAACCATCTGTCAGGCTCCCTGCCACAGTGTCTGTGTGCTTGCTCAGGCGTGGGTAGGGAATTACCCACCTCATGTCACGGCAGATTGCCTTTCGCCTTCCACTACTCCATTCCTCTCCTGAATATTTTGGATCTTTGCCTCCAGTGGCTCAATGCAGGTGTAGGGTTATAGCCATGGAGAGCCAGAGACAGAGAATAAAGAAATTCGTGTGTGTCTCTGGATGAAGATGAGGTTGGAAGGAATCTGAGTCAGTTCCTCCAGAGTTTTCAGACACCAGGACAGCACTGAGATCAAAAAAGCCATTGTTCCCCTTGGCACAATGCTGGAGGATGTTATCTAGAGACTGATCCAGAGTACAGACTCATGGCCAAACTGGAAATGTTTGCCTGTTGGGAACATCTGCTGTTCTCCTCTGCTTCTCATACAATTTGCCAAAAATATATTTCTTGTACTTTTGCAGCTCAGAACAGCTTGTTATGAGGCTTAATTCATGATGTGTAATCTTGTGACACATTGCTGCCTGATGAGGTAGGACATGCAGATGAAGAAGGAGTGTAAACGCATCAGAAAGAGTGCAGTGCCCAGCCTGGAAGCGGTATAAAGTACCTTCAGAAGCATTATCTAGCTTTGCTGTTATTCGTCGTAAGACCCAGAGAGAAAGTTATTGCAGTCAAAGATAAATGAGCTTTCAACAATTGTGCCTCACAATTGAATGTCCTGATGAAATTTCCAAGGTTCCTCTGACTTCTTTATGTGAAAAGGAGTGTACTACACTGGTATCTAAGACCCTCACTCCATATGTGGACATCGAAATATCCTCAGGATCTCTGTGCACTTAGATGCCCTTCAAACCACAATTCTCCCCTCACAGAGTCATGTGCCTCCCCTGTCCCAGCTAAATGTTATAGCTCCATCCAACTCTTCACTTTGGGCATATCCTCAAGGGTTTTTCTGGATCAGAGCAGCCTTCAGTGCCAGGAAAGGTGGGGATTCTTTGACTTCACCCCAGCTCTATGGAGTCCTTCAGGTTGCCCATCCCAGAGGAAGAGAGTGCTTCAACCCACCCTGGTTCTGGATCTGAAATCGAGGGATGCAGTCTGTTTTGCTCTGATGGTACCAAAGTGTCTCCTCTATCAGGAAAAGGAACACAGAACAACTTAGAAAGACACACAGTTTAGACAGACAGAGTGTTCCCCATCCAAATGGATCTGGGACTCGGTGCAGATCTTCAGGTCCTTCAGCCAAAGTGGTGTGGATCCTCCAAAAACTTGTTTCTTACTGATTTTTGTGATTGATTGTACTTAAAGGTCAAATACATTATCATTACATTCATGTTTTATATAAAACAGGAGTATACAAATACTTCATAAAGGGCTAATGAACAACTAATAGTTTCAAGAAATGGATAATCAAATGTTATGGATTGCTATAGACTCTGCCAGGTCAATACATTGCTTATGACCATAGCTGATTGCTGCCAATAACACCTTCAGCGATGTGATTTTGCCCAGCTTTAACACAAGATGTTTGTGTTAAATCTGTGTATGCAGCAGCCATTAACCCTCTCTTCGCTGTTCTAGAAATAGAACACCCCTCCCAGAGCATGTCCAAGATTAATGGGTTATGATATGAACATAAGGCTGTTGGTTGCCGGCTAACACATTTGTAGCTCCAGAACTTGATTATGGATGAGCAGAAAGGAGTAGAGACAGATGAATGCAGACTGCAAACAACAAAAAACATCTGCTGACTGCACAGGGAAAGCTCTGAGTGCCAGAACTGAACATCCAGAAATCCACAAGCAGTGGGGCTTTTTAATGTGTGCTGGGGGGCTTGGGGAGAATCCTAGAAATTCTTTTAAGGTTTAGTGGCATGTTTAGCTGTCTATCCCACTGTTTTTAAATTACAGCTCACAGAGCAGGTCATCTAACTGCCCCAGATGGGTCTGTACAAGAGAAATCGCTCCTTCATGATCTCATCCTTGCCACTATACAATCAATTCTGCTTTTAAGTAGTAAAGAAGCTCACTGGAGTTGCCAGTTCTGATTACAGCGTGAAACATCTAACCTTGGTTTACAGCAACCAAAATTATGTCTCTTGCAGGCTGAGATTTACTTGGGCTGAGGCGGTGCTGGGTGCAGGAGGAAAAACAACCGTGCTGAAACCTTCCTGGAGGCAGAGAGACAAAAACACAGCTGATGTGAGGGCAGCACGGGCTCACTCCACAACTGTCCTGCTGAAAGGCAGCGCCTCGTGCTGCGTGCAGCACAGGACATCAACACAGATGCCGCTTGTTTGTCCCTGGAGCCAGAGGAAGCGCTGGAGTGGCGGCATTTCACACCTCAGCGAGCACATCCTCCCCAGGTATTTCCGATCGCTGACAGGTTTGTGGCACCGTGCTCACTCCAGCTCAGAATTACACTCCGCCTAACAGAAGAACAGACCTCGTTTTCCTCACTTTTACATTGGTTTTGTAATCAGTGTAACTTCAGTGACCCTCTGGTTTTATACCAGAAATAGCGCGGAGGAAATCAGATTTAAAAGGAGAGAGGTGTCCAGTGCAGTTATTGTAGGAAGGCAAAGATGGACAGAGACATTTCTGACTCCTTCTGATTCTGGCATGGGCCAAAGGCCAAATGTGCCACCAGTACAAAGTGAAACAACCATCAGGCTGCTTTAAATGGCTTTGCTTAGTAAAAGCTGCTAGAGACTTACGATACCCTTGGTTTTATCATCACCATGTGCATCCTCCTCCAAAACAGGAGTAGAGCTGCTGTCTGAGTGATGTACAAGCTGACCATACAAGCTCTGAAACTGGTTTAAAGCTTCCTCCATTTCAAAGGTTCAAAGCCCATCCATATCAGTCCAGGCTCAGAGAGACACTAATATGAGCCTCACTCTGTCCCAAAGAACGTCAAAGCTAAGATTCACTGTTTTCAGGTCTCTGAGTCAATTTTTTCTGTCTGCTCTCATTTTTATTCCTGACAGACATATGTGTATTTTGTCAGTATGTGCAGAAATCAGGAGGTGCTGCTGACACCCAGGAGACTGTCCCAGCATGAACCCCGTCGTGCCTGTGACCTTCAGAGGCAGCAGGAGCAGCTTCCCCTCCCTTTGCATTTATTTGCTGGAAGGACAGCCCACAGGGAAAGGACAAGGCAGGGGGGAGGTGGGAATTGGCTGCATTCCTGACAGCATTTCAAAGTATCTTGAGCATTCAGAAGAAAATGCTTTGCAGCAAATGAATACCTCTCAGGTGCTTGTGGAGAAAACAAACAAACATTCCAACCAACACTTGTGCGCAACAGCAGTGGCCAAGTCATTACTGGGATTTCATTACTGATCTTTTTAAATAATAATCTCATCCGTGTCCATTTTCCTGTGGGCATTTGGGGCTTGCCCTCTTCTTCCACCTGAATATAGGCAGGAATGGGATAGGAAAGGAAACCTTTTCGCTTGTGCTGGTGATACAAAAGTTTCCACACCTCTGCTGTGCCGGCATGTCCATGGGAAGCTTCTGCCTCCCTCGTCCCTGCAGCTGTATCTCAAGTCAAGGGCACATGGTTGTGGTGGGCTCCCACCCTCACTCCATTCCTAGAACATCTTCCCAACTGGCTGAAGCTTATCTAATAAGGGAAGGTGATAAATAAACCTTGTTAACTTGTCAGTTCCTCCTGGATGGGCTGTGCAGCCTAGAAAGAGCAAGGTGTCTGCCACGCCTGTCCTGGACAATGAAAGGAATAAATCAATGCATATCTGAAAGTGGGAACTTCTAAGTTGATGGATGGCACTCAGTGAATATTAATCTCCGTTTCTTGTGGATGGATTTTCTGCAGTCAGACAAATTTCGTCCTTTCACACTTCAGGTGAGGGTGCTGCAGCGAGCTGTGGCAGTTGCAGAGGACTGGAAGAGAGAGCACCTGCCTGAGGCAAGTTTCTGTAGCACTTGCAGAAGCAGCAATCTCTTCTTTAAGAGAAGCTTCAATACAACTTTAGGCTGAAATCAGGAACTCTTAAAGATCTGAAAACAGCTGCCCTTCAGCAGGGATCTCATTAGGGGGTTTATTTATCTATCCCTTGAAATTCATAGAAAAGGAAATAAACTTAGTCTCTTGGATCCACCTCACAGCTCACATGATGCAGGTTCTCATTTTGTGTTTCCCAGGAGATCAAGTTCCAGTCCTCCTCCTCTTTTCTCATGACAAGTGATAATATCAGCTTTTATCAGTTAATAAAATAGCATGGGAATTCCTGTACAGTTTTTAAATAGAGAGAAGCATGCGATTTGCTTCATCCCCTCAGCTTACTCTGATCCCTCTCAGTGGTGAAGAGGACAGGTTTTTCTCCAGGCAAGATCCATGTACCTGCCTGGTACGAAGGGCTGCAGGACCATGTGTGAAGCAAGGGAGTGTCCCAAAGACACTGAGGGATTAGCTACTTTTTCCCTAAAAACTGGCATGAATTGGAAGCAGAAAACACTAAACCATTATGACCAAGGCAAGAAAGTAAAGGTGAATGATGGGAAGGAGGCTGGACCTCCTCAGAGGTTCCTTAGTCTAGCAGCTGCCCACAGCAGAGGCAACTCCAGCAAAACTACTCCAAAAATTTCTCAAGCCATGTCCTAAAAACTCTCCCTGGGCAATCAGTGCCAGTAGTCCAGTACCCAAACATCCAGAAAGCTTTCCAGAAAGTATCTCACCTCAGAGCTCATTGCACAGCCTCTCCTCCAGAAGCATCAGGCATTAGCTGACTAGAGCTGAGGACTCAGCCTTTCAAGTATAAAATTAAAAAAAAAGGTCTTAAATATGCAGCAGGCATGGAAAGGCTCTGGAAAGGATGGAGCATTTATAGTTTCCACAGAAAGAACTTAAAGGAGATGAAGACAAGCATTAACTTGTAAAATGAGGGCTGTTATTTCAAATCCTGTTCATTATCTATCGCTACTGGCCTGAGTTGTGTCAGGGCTTCTAATCTGAACTGTTCTGCTTGTCATTACCCAACCATTACCAAGGGGCTTTTCTGTCACTTGTGAAGTGGGAAAGGCTCATTCCTGTTGTTATCTCCATCCCAAGCCTCCGAGAGCCTTTGGGACTCCAGGAAGATCTAACCCAAACACAGACGGAGTCCAAGGGAAGTTTTCCAGCAAAGAGAAAATCCCTGTGGAGAAGATACCACAGTTTCACTTCCTTCAGAGCAGCTGGGTTTTGTGGCCAGTGGTGACACAACTGGAGAGCACCAGGGGACAGGACCGGATTTTCTCTACTCAGAAAATGTACTTTTCAATTTACTTTCACTTCCATATGTTTTCAGCATAGAAGAAGTAGAAAGGAAAAATTGCGGTCCCCAGCTCTGGGTTCTTTGGTTTGCCTGTTTGTGTCACTCTGGGGAAAAAGGGACTTTTTTGACCTATGGTGAACAGTGAGGACACTTTCACAAGAGGGTACTAATTATGCCCCAGAATTTGTGTTTAAGTTTTGTTACTTAATATGGCCAAATGCCCTTTGTTATAGTCACATCAGGACCTCAGCTTGCCTCACCAGAGAGACAGGGACAATGACTTTGTGCATTCATTGCCTCCTTCCCAGGCAGTTCCCAACACACCGCTGACTGCAACTCTTGACAGACTTTGGAATTCATAATGCATTGAATTGTAACGTATTTTCCGGAGGCTCATTTTTGGCACTTACTCAACTGAGAGATTCTTATTCTACAATACATTGGCAGGAACATAAGAGAAAAGAAATAGAGTTTCAAGAGCACACAATCAACTGCCTTACTATTGTTTCTGTCCTGAAAATGTGCAATAACATAACTGGTGCAACAGTTTGCTTGTTTTCAAGTATTTGCCATGCCACGGATCTTTGCTGAGTTTTTGCTGAGTTGTTTCTAAGTGGCCTTGTTGTTATTCTGAGTACCAAAGGTTGTTTTACTACCATGTAGAATTTGGGCAGTCATCAATATTTAATCTGTGTTTTGATACTATGTGTTTGTTTTCACTGTCATCTGATTCTTTCGGTGGAATAGATTTGACTTGTTTAAACTTTCTGCAAACTAAATATAGAGCTTCATAACTTATCAGGTGGTACTTGTAAGGATCTTAAGCAGAAAAATCTATTAGTATAGTACACTACAGGAAGCTTCAACCAAACACCACACAGAAAAAGTTTATTTTTCCAAACCAAATACTTTGGATTATTCCACTATGCCCTCAGCCTATCTGGGTTACTTTATTTCTGTCTAGGATATCATCACTGACTTGTGTTTTTCAAATGATTTTGAAAGATCTCTGCATGGTTTCACTGGTGCTGGCTTTATCCTGTAAACTGAGCATTACAACAACATAATCCTAACCCACAGAGCCTCTGCTGCTTCGTGGAAAGGACTGAATATTTGGAGCTGATGCTGTTTGGATTCTTAGATCCTTACTGTCTATTTAAAGAAGTCCTTTTATTCCATTGACTTATTCCATCATCATGGTGCTGGAAGCCTTCAAAAATATTAATGCTCATTTTGAGATTGTTAACTTAGGAATTTAAGGCCAGAAGGGTTTTGCAGGTCACACAGACTTCTCACTGCAATGGTCTCATAGAGCCCTTTCCACAAACTGTGTCAGGGCACTGGTATTTCCTCAGCTGTAAAATGCAAATTATTGCATAAGGATGCTTGAGCACACACAATCTGGACCTGAGCTGCAGAGTTAACCCTGGATGTACAGACATATCACCAGAAACCAAACTTCCTTCCATGCATTTGGATATGGAGAACTGGCTTAGGCACATACCTGGTACAAGTTGAAGACAATTCTAAGAAGAAAAATTGCTAATTTATTAATCTCTTGTTTGAAGGAAAACGGGATCCACTTCATTGTAAAAGTCTGCACAGTTCAACTTTCCCTCTGCTGCTTTCCTTCTCAGTCTCAATGCAGAGGAGTATCTGAGAAGCATATGCTTTTTTTATTAGCAGAAGAGACAGGCTAAATTGGGATATGATTCATGCTTCCAATTTATGCTTTCTCTTCCTGTATTGTCAATGGCTAATGAGAAGTAATTGAAAAAGCTCACAGAGGGAGGCACTTTTGGAAGGAGAGAGAAGAATTAGAGAAGGTGTAAGCAAGGTTGGATTTACTCTTCAGAGGCTTTTTGTTCCACTACTGGTCTGTTTGTGACTTTCCAAAGTTGCATCTGTCTGAGCTTGATATAATTTCCAAAAGTTAGACATTGCTGGGGTCTATCAATACCTGTGACACCCTGACCATTGCTCAGGACCAGTCAGGAATGGCAGCTCACCTGAGCTCCACTGAGTCCTCACGCTGGCCTGATTTTCTGCTTTGAGGCAGAAGCAGAACATTGTGGTGCTCCCTAAAGATAGTCTCAGCCAAATTAACTGGGCACAGTTCACCAGAGGCCCAAAATGGCATCTTACAGATGAAAGCCCTGCACTTCTTGTTTTCAGAGAAGAGCAACACTGGGTACCTGAAAAATCTTGGAAGCCAACAGCTATTTCCCAGCATGAGCCTCTGAATTTCATTGCATTACACTTTTCCTGGTTTAATAACATTTATTATTAAAAGGCTTTTGTTGAGAATGGAGGCTGGGTTCAGTACATGTCTATGAGGCAGACTGAAATCACTTGCCAGGAGTCATTAGAGGAGAGTGCTGACTCAGGTGATTTTTCATAATTTATTACTCATTTTACCTGAGGACCTCCCTAAGCAGGGGCTGGGGAGCCCCATGCAAGAGTAGCCCCAGTGCAGAACTTTTCCAAGCAGCACACTTTAGGACTTCAGGCAGCTCATGGGAGCACTGGTCTGTGAAATCTCAGAATTCATCAACTCCCTATGCCAGTATCACTCCTCTCTCCTTGGCTGAGAAAGGAGGCAGTAAGTGCCAGGGATAGGCTCAGATTCCCCAAATCCCTCACTGCAGTGCAATGTTGCATTCAATTCTGTAAAAGAACTGAGCTAAAGGATACTGCCATGTGTCCTGGTTGTTTCTGGCAATTTAAATGATGAAACATCAGCACTGCAGAACCAAAAATTTACATGAAAAGGCATAGTCAGCCTGCAACTCTGGACAGTTCATACATCCATGCTGTGATACCTCATCCTGGGAAAAGCTGCAGCTCCACATTGTGCTAGAGCTGCACAAAGGGTTGATGTCTCCTTTGACATGGGGTAAGCCAAGCTTTACCCTGAAAAATCATGGATAAACTGAAAACTGTAAAGAACAATTATTGATCAGTGATAAAAATAACTCATTGGTTTAAATTTTCTTTCTTAGAATTGAAGGTAATATTTTGGCATAGTGTATCACACACATCTCACAGGACTCCCCTTTAACTCTCTTCAGCCAAAATCCTTTGCCACCATGGCAATGCACGAAGACCATGGCCAGTTGCATTGATGGATTCAGTCTAATTATCTCCTTGCACTTCTTTGTCTCTCTGGCTCCATCTGTCGTCTCCTGCCTCAGAGTTAAATTCCCAGCTCTGGGACGTAGACATAGGGGCTGTGCCTGGTGCTTCACAGCAGGAATTTCAGGCATTGGAGAGATATGGATAATAATAAATAAATGGAAGGTGAAATACAACTTTCATCCAGTATAGTCCAGCACAGCAAGATTGGGTTCCCAGGGAATGGCAGTATATTTGTTTTCCAGATCGTTAGCTAATGCAAAGGAAAGTGAGAACATTTATTAGCTTCCCTCAGAATCACCTTTAGGAAGAATGAATATTCATGGCTATAAATAAGACTGTTTCAATTAAGTCTGCACATAAAAATGCTCCATGGTGTCACAGAAGGCTGTGCTATTCAAAAAGAAGTGCCTAGATGAAAGTATTTAAGGCTGTATTTGAGGACAAATTCACTTGTGAACACTCATTTCCAATGTTTCACAGTTAATCACTGGAAGTTATGATGTTTTCATCTTATCTGAATGTCAGCCCACAAGCTGAGATGCAGAAGAAACCTTGGGCTTGTTTTTTTTCCTACCTGCTAATGGCAATCTGGTACCATAATTGCTTTCTTGTTCAACTTCAGATAATATATTGTGGTGGTGATAAGTTTTGTGTTTCCCTGAGTATCACTTACAAAGAGCAGCCACAGTGCCAAGCTGCTCATTACAACCCCTGGAGAATATCACCCAGGAAGTGACACAGTGACCTCCCACCCTACAGCACAGACTGTCCCTACAAGCCCCTCTTTTGCAAAAACACACCCTTTTTTAATACTGCCTTCAAAACTCTTTAGGAATCAATGCTTTGCAGGATCAAATCTCTTGCAACAACCCCTCTGGACAGGTTCAGGCAAGAAAATATATTTTAGGCAGTTGAAGACCAGTACAATGCGTCTCCAGCTCAGAAAGTCACCGGTCTTGAGTACCAAGAGTTGGGAGAATGTGTTAGGAATGTACCAGTAGTTGCTAAGATATCTTTGCCCAGTGCCTCTGGAGCCTGTTCCTGGCTGATCCCAGAGACAGGAACCATCATCAGAACTAGCACAGCTGTCCTCATGTTCCTCTGTAAACGGCATCATTTACTGAAAATGAAATAAAGAGAAAATAATGTTTCTAAAGCAAAGTGCTTGCCACAGGAAAACAAAGGACAGGCAACAACACCATAAATAGGAATTAGTTGGTGATAAATCTGTCCTGTCCAACCTTTCCTTTCCTATTCATTGAGGAATAGGAAATTCATGTGCAAGCACTGTTCTTTAATGGACATTCACCCCTGAAAGGACAGATGCATAGATCCCACTCTCTTCTTCACACACGCGAATTTATTCTTTGCAATAATACTCATACTATTAAGAAGAACTTCAGAGGAGTTTATTAAATACCACTGAAAAACATATGACACCAGCAATTATAGGGAATCAATGAAGATATTTGCTGGAGTCAGTAACCTAAATTACTAACAAAAAAAGTAGCCAATATAAGCAGCTCATCTATACTTCCCTGGGATAAAAATCAGACCCTGCATCTAAATATAGTATCAGAGGCAACAGTAAATATCAAAAAAAGCTGTAGTCACTTGCAAAGCTGCCATAACACAGAAAAAACGGCATTCTATTCTGAAATTACAAATTAAGTTCTGTTCATTGAATTTAGCTAATTGAAGGAAAATCTATATCAAAACCGGAAACCATGACAGCTGTGTCACCCCAAGTAACAAACACAATGAGGCTTTGAGATGAACACCTACTATTAAGCCAAAGAGAGTAATCTATGGGCAGTCACGGTTCAGACACCCTGATTAGCCTTAATTAAAATTCTGATGATCAGGTGGCTAGGAAAGGAACAAAACTTTTAAAGAATTTAGACAAGTGCAAAAGGCTGGAGATAGGGTAATAATTCTGAATAATATCTCTTGTTGAAATTAATTCCTTTAGCCTTGAAATTACTCTGACAGATTTCAAATTTAGTGGCAGTTTTCCAGTCCCTAAAAAGAGCTCAATTATATAGTTTAAGACTTTGCTAGAACTGATTCAGATAAAGCTACATGGGGCCCATATCAACTCTGTGGCATGCTTGAGTGGACTCAGATAAAGAAGGAATAGATACCCACTTGTTCAAGAAGCTTGAGACATCACATACCTGAAAGGGGGTTTTTGAGACACCAAAAAAGTTTGACTAACTCTTTAACTTTCTCTTTTAATTAATAACAATCACTCTCATTCAATTTGCCTTTCTACTTCTTGATTTCAGCTGGGACTGAAAGCAAGACAGAGATAAAGCAGCCAAAACTCTGAATAGTGCTGATACTAACAGAACTTCTTAATCACTGGAATTGGCCTATCTCTAGAGCCCAGGAAAGAGATCTAGAAAGATGAGAAAAATTCAGATCTGAGAAGTATTCCTCTGAGTTACAGAACACCTTGTAGAAATCATCACTGTATTCTGTTAACTGCTGTTAGTTTAGAAGAAAATATAAGATACTTAAGAAAATGTCAGCTCCAGAAGCTGTGTCAAATGGAAGAAATATTTCTTCTAATATGCAGTTCATGACAAAGCTCTTTTGGGTTTTCAGGGCCAGGGAACATCTTGAACAACGGATGGATCAGTAAGATGATGAATGGCCTGAAATACTGATGAAGAACATTCTCTTCTCGTAGAATCAAACTCAAGAAGATAGATGTTAATATTATTTTAAAGCCTCCTTCATTGGATTCTGCCTTCTCTATGCAATCCACTTATATGATCTCATTGTCAGGTTAACTGAACACTTTGCAGTTTTAAAGACATTTATTCTCCCAAGAGCCACATGAAATAAGAAAATACAGTTGTCCCATTACATGGGTTTGGAGCTGTGGCACAGAGGTGCAACATCACACACGGCAAGGCAGGGAACTGAACACAGCTGTCCCAAATCCCAGGCTGTCACCCTAACTACTGTTCCTGCACATCTTACATCAAAATGAGGGGTTAAGCCTGAGTCCTTGCTTTGGGTTTCCTCCTGTCTACATTAATCTCTGAGCACCTTAGCAAACCTGCAAGAGTGCTACATCAAGAGGATAAAGAGGGTCAGTGGAAGAAGTGCCCCATTTATTACAGCTTCTTGATCATGACTGAATGGATCACATGCCTTAGGATCCACTGGAAAAGGGTAAATAGTTCCCAGAACTAATCTTTCAGCTGCTAAGAACAGGATACAATACCTTACAAGAGTACAAATGAGCTGTCAGAGATGATAAAAGCAGGTACAGCCTGGACTCGATGCGCAGAAAAGGGTCATATTTCAGAAGTTCAAGAAGGGTTCAAATTAAAAACAAGAAAACATGCCCCCACCCCCCAAAAAAACCACCAAAAAATCCCCACAACTCCCCCCAAAAAACAAAACAAACAAACAAACAAAAAACCAAAAACAGAAACAAAAACAAAAAACAGGACAACCAACAAATAACCCAATTCTGGCCCTGTGCAGCAAGAACAGCGAGAAACCCCAAAGTAGTTGTTCTAACATTGCTTGGACAAGCCATGGGAAGTCTGCAGCTGCTAACCACTGCAAAAAATTCCTCTAACTTGGTGGATTATGTTCCAGAAATTATAATTATTCAAGAGAATCCATTCTGACCCACCCCCTCAAGCTTTGAACCTTGGGAGTTTCTGTGCCTGTGGACATTGGAAAGGGGCAAACATTTGTCCTTAAATGTTCTCTGGACCCAGTGGTCTAAGGGATGCCATTCCTGAGCATCTCCTTGCACCTCAGGAAAATAGGAATGGGATTATCTTTGAGAGTCTCATCTATCTCCACGGTGAGACTTCACTTACATTGTTCCTGAAGGACTTCTGTTCTGTACTGTGTGACTGCACATTCTCAGCTGATTTTCTTTTCGATTTTTTTAAAGGCATGCAAACCAAGGGATGTGTTGTGCCCTTCTTCAGTGTTGAGTTGGGGTTCGCAGTCATGGTGCAGCTGTTTTATGGAATTTTCTGTGCCTTTTCACCTTAGATTATTGCAAGTCTCTCACCTGCAGAATATTCTTAGCTCTGAGCAGTTTTAAACTTATTTAAAAACTAACTCCTAATCAGGGCCTAAACATAATTTTTCCTGATATGGATGTGGATCCACCATCTGGACCTTGGCAAAACTACACACCCAAACATTTTAAGGGAGCAGATTAAATGTGGAAGTATTGCCAACATGCTGCTACACAGAGTTTTGTCTTTCCTGCTGGATGATACAAACATTTCACAAACACGTACAGCAACAGATCCTCTCTTCATGCTAGCTCTGTCAGGACAGATTCATTTCATCATGCATGGAAATTGAAGAATTATTCCAGTTACATGCTCCTAATTGCCACCCCATTCCTCTCCCAGGTTTTCTCTTTCTGTGACCTTTTCTAAGTCCAATTTAAATTTGGGGTTATAAAGTCCTTGGAGAAAATTAAGATGGCCCAGCCATCTTATTTACTGAGGCTAAATGTCTTCATTAATCTCACAGCAACTTCTGCCACGTGATGCTGGAAAGGAGATGATGGGATATTTTTGAGATGCATGAAGTGAAGGAAGAAGCAGTGGAAATTACAAGTTTCTGTATCTCCTCCGACTGCAGTTACCATATGGTTGCCAGATTTAAAGTTTTTAAAATGTGGCATTGACCACTGAGGAACACACAACCATGAGACCCAGGCAGGAGAGTACGTGAGCCAAGGAGGCACAGAGGTGACGATGAGAATCCTACAAGCTCTACATTCCAGGAAGGCCCATATTCCTTTAGAATATATTCACCTATTGTCACCACACGTTACAGACAGGAACTGGTTCTGCCCATTGCTCCTGCTGAAACCTGTGTCCAAGTAACACCATTTTAACAAAGGGTCCAAGATTTGTGAATGTACTGCAAGAAATCCCACGTTGCTTGGGACAGCTGGTGTGGCAGCGTGTGAGAGACAGGAGCCAACGTGCTGTTTTCCCACCTGGTAGTGTGTCCCACCTCCTTCTATAAGACACCTGTGGCAAATCCACCCCTAACAGGAGACTTTTTTGTTCCTTAAAAGATGAAGGTCACAGTCTGTGTTTTTATTTGTGCTCAATAAAATCGCTGAACTTTGTGCTCCTCCATTTTTATTGCAGAGCTTAACCTCCCAGTACCCCATATTTCATCTCATGGTTAAACTAAGAAGTCTTCATTTTTCTGTTCTGATGTCTTCATTTTAGTAAAAAAAATAAATAAGTAAATCACAGTACCCAACTTCTCATGTGTTCTTACAGTAAAAAATTTTCAGTCAGAAATTGGTGCTTGATACAGAATGCCAGGAGAACACAATCCCAGCCTGATCTAGCCTTTCCATTTCTACAGCGGTAGAGAGACCTTTCTCAGTTCTCTGTGCCATCACTAGGAAATAAAAGTAAAGGCTGAACTAGGTTTTAATGAATATGCATGGTCTAGATCTCTGCCAAAGTGAAACAGTGTAGTCTGGGCTCATGATTAATTATGGGCACACCAAGAGACTTCTCGCCCACTAACATAAAGGCAAGCTAAAGGTAGAGCAGTTTAATTCAGAAAAAGTATTATAAGGATATGATGTAGCTTCATTAAATATAGATGTTGTTTCTTTTACTCTGCCACTATTTACCACAACCCAGAAATCTCAGCCTTTTTCTGGCATGGATATACTCAGACATGTGATAATAGCAATAGTAAAGCAACTGATGACACATGCTCCCGAGACACAGCTAAAACTCTCTTGCTTTCTGGCATAAATATATATGTCTGCAGAAGGTACTTTATTGCAACATTTATGTAAAATTCACTTTAGTAGCCCTTGAATTTATTTTTCCATGTTGCTGCAAATTGAGACAGATTGATGCTCTGCCTTCCCCCCAGAGCAGACCCACACACAAGACAAGCAGGGCTTCGGATAATTGCACAAATACTGAACAGTTTCATGAACATCAAAGATGAGCATCAGTTCCTAATTGTTATCACTTGTTTTCATGCCTCTGACTCATTCCTGAATTTTTGTTTTCAAACAATATAATTCATCTCTAATGCAAAAAGAAAGGAGCACTTCTGGCCATCTTTGAAGGCTTTGTGGCTGGAACATCTTAACAGAGACCAGGGGCTAAATTGCCATTTGTAAACAGTTCAGGAGAGGAAGAAAAACATTATACAGAAATATAGACTCCCTTTGATGAAACAGGTCTTAGGTTCTTGCTTTCTGCTGTAATAAAACTCAGCTCTTCAAGACAGATGCTGGCAGAGATATCCTGCAGCCTCTTTATAGAAAAATACTTAGAAGTATAATAACAGCATGATTTCAATATTGACATATTTATACTAGAGAGTACAAGCATGAGAGTTTTTCAGCATGAGCTTGTAAGCAATTAAAAAAAGAAAATAAGTTGAAACATTGTGCACTCTCACCACTAGATATTCTGGCTGTGCAGCAGTTTGTGGACAAGCTGCTTTAGAGTGCTATTAAATGAATATTTCCAACCTATTTGCTTTCCCCCCCTTGCTGGTACACAAAGCTCTGTCAAAGTCACAAATACAGCTACTCCAGCTTCAGAGAGAGAGCTAAATTCTCACTGGCACATCACCAGATAAACCCGAAACATCTGAGGACTGAAGACTAGAACCTGATCCCACCAGAGAATAATTTGACTTTCTAGATGCCTGCAGCACTCAAGAGCCCTAATGGTTCCACCCCCCCGTTGCCCAGCACCCTTTCTGCCCCCAGTGCAGCACAATTGCTTCTGCAGGAGGAAAAGGGGGAGACCAGAAGGAGCCAGGGAGGCGAGAGCTGGAGCCAGTGACCCTACAGCCTGGCCTGAGAAAAATCATCTCTGCCCAGAGCAAAGAGGGAGCAGTCTGGGCACAGCACCTTCTGCATGGACCTGGCGAGCCTGGAAATGCCAAAGCCAAGTGTTGAAAGGTGCGAGAGCAGCACATTACATGACCCATCACCGACCTCTTCTGTTCCTAGCCAGCGTCTCCCTGCCCCAAGCAAACAGGCTGCTTACCTCTCCTTCCTTTCCCCCTAAAGCCTGGAGCTTGAGCAGGCTCAGATTTGCCTTATTAGCTCTCTGCTGGTAGCATTTCCCTGAACTGCCTTTGAACCTTGACAGGGTATTAACCCCTGAAATCCCTGGCTTTGCCTGGCCCAGCAGGGCTGTCCGAGGGCACTGGGAGGGAGACCTGCCCAGCAGGCAGGGCGCTGCAAGTGCCTGGCTCAGGAGCAGAGCCTGGAGCACCCCAAGGGGGGATGTTTTCCTCTCTCTTCTCCCTTTGATTGCTCCACAGATGATAGAGAAATTGCTGGCAGAGGAGGACTGCTGCCCTGTGGAACATGTTTGGGTTGGGAGGGTGCTGGCCCAGCCCTGGGAGATCGGCAGGGCTGTGACTGCCGCAGTGCTCAGGGCAGAGAGATGCGTAAGTCTTCCTGCAGTTCAGAAAGGAGAATTTTAGCTTCATCCGCTGTATTATAGAGCTAGGCATTTGAGCCTTCAGAAACTTACAGAATCTCTTCCAATGGGATGGGGTTTATCCTTCAAAAATGTAGAAAAATTTAAAAATCCTGTACAAATTCAGTGTGTCAGCTGCAAGTGAAACTGCAACCTATTTTCTTATTTGAGCTCTAATTTTATGCCTGCTGGTACTCACTTATACAGAACATCAGCAAACATTTATATGTCTCTTAATTTTCCCTATTCCCTATTAATTTCTCTTATGTTCAATAAATGATCCTTTATGCCTATTGGTTTAACACTTCCTTGCAAAGTTGTTTTTCCCTGTTTTTCCATAAGCCAGATACTTTAATTTCTTGCACTATGCCTCATTTGCTAGTAAGAATGATGTATTTTCCCTTTCCCCATGTATTTATTTTTACTGAGACATGAAGCCGTTCATCACATTCAAATGAAGAATTATTACTTAGCTATTATTATTATTGCTAGTGATGGTATGTAAACAACTATAATGATGTGTGGGCTTGTGTAGGAGCAAAGACCACAATAAAGATGTTGCCTTAGGGGGAATGAATGAGGGAAACGTGCAAAGATTTAAGCAGAGCACCCTCTCCTTGCTGGTTTTGTCTCTAATTGCTCTCTTCAACTCCATGGCCCGTTTCCTTTGGTCTGTGTGGAGCCCTCCCCAAAATACACACAGACACTGCCACAAGGACACCTGCCAAGGCACTTGAGAACATGAATGATGTGGGAAATGGGGTTTCACTATAAAGGGATACTGCTGGGTATATGTATGGGGATGTGTGATCTGCTGTAAGTGTGTGAGAAAGAGAAGAAGAGGAGCGAGAGATGCATTACAGAGATGATGGCACAAACAAGGCTGCAGGACAGCCTGGAATGAAGCTTTTGGAAGCCAGTGCTGGATCACACTGGGTGCTGGGCACAGAACTTCTTACTCTGGTTTCCTTGTCTGTGAAACTAGTATTTTTCATATCAATTCCTAATACATAAATAGGATTATTCTGATGTAAGGCTCTGATGTACAATTGTCTACCAATGGGAAACAACCAGCAATAAATTGTGTATTTGCTCAGCTGCTCTGTGGCAGTTGTGTGTCCCGGTGCCAATGACTTTGTCTAGGGTAAGCAGGTAGGTGACAGGGAGAAGCAAACCCCATGCTAAGTTTTAAGGACTTCAGTTATGCTTGCCGGCAAAGAAAAATCAGCAGAAAATGGGGAGGGAGCATGAAGGGAGTCAGAACTGGATGGAAAAAGCCCAGTTCTCTGGCAGACCCATAAAGAAAATTCAGGCTAATAAAGAAAGTTCAGTCTTTTTATTCTCTGCTGCCAGCAATTTACTGCCCTAAAAATGAAAGTAGTTGGCTTTAGACAGAGCAGCCTTGAAGATAGTAAAATTTCAGTATCATGTATTAGGCTGGCTTCCTTTCTCACAAATGGGAGGTGAGCAGAAGAAAAAGGGATCAGCTGGGTCGTCCCTGGTCCCTTGGGGACCCCTGCGGGTGGGACTGTCCCAGAGCCACCGTGAACTTGCAAAAGCAGGTTTTCCAAATGAAGATTCAGCCTTGTGCTGTAGGAACCTTGTCACATTTCCAGTATATCCCCTAGTGCTAACCCTTTCCTTGTTTTGTCTTCATGTCCTTTCTAAGTTTCTCTTTCTAAAATCTTGTGGTTTTTTGGTTGCTTTTTTAAAAAAACCAATAATGCTCAGCAATAAGCACTGTGAGCAAACCAATCAGAGGAAAATCCACCCGAGATCTCCAAAGACCTTACCAAGCAGTTTTTGCAAAGAGCTGACAAAAGGGGAGAAATTACTTAAAATATATTTTATAAATTCAGGAGCCTGTTCAGAAATAAATATTTTAGCCTTTTTTTCTCCAAAAAGAGGGGTTGAAAGTGTAAGAAAGATGGAGAAATGAAAAAATCATCTGTGTCAGGGATATGGCAAATCGCTAACCAAACACTTTCAAGATTTAATGTATACCAGAGCCCTAAAAGCTTTCATATTTATTACAGCTATTTTGAATTCCTTACTGTATTTTGAAAGAGCTTCCCTGGTTTAAAACATCATTCAGATCTTTTGTCACTTTTGTTCCCACTTGCCTTTCAACAGCTAGAATAATACATGTAAAATAATATATGCCCATTGCATTTCCTTAGTGCCACTGAGGCACAGACCTGGTCCAGTATTTTTCATAATGCTGATGGTGCTGCCCCTGGATGGTGGCTTCTGTCAGAGTCATCACCTAGCCAACATGATCAGGGCAAAAATGAACTCCAGGCTGAAGAAACTCAGTGAAATATTTTATTTCCTGTGACTTTCAGGGTAGTGGGAGCAAAGACAACTGTCCCCACTGGTGCCATGCAGCAGAAGACCAGAGCTGACCATTGCCTGCAGGTTACAACAGCAAAGTGCAGAGAACTGAGGGGAGAAAAATATCTAGACCTGAGGGTCTCAGATTACAGGAGTTGAGGAACACAGATCAGTTCTCCTCTGATAATCATACCTTCAAAAATTCTCCTCTATTGGGGATATTCACTATAATATTCTCCCCATTCTTCTGTTGTAGTTTTGCCACTTTCATTTGACTTTTTATCACTTTGGTGTTTAATTCTCCATCCCTTCCTCCTAAAATGACCTTTCTCAATTTGTTTGTTTGCTTGTTCTCTTCCACAAGATCCTTCAACAAAATCACAGGCTGTCAAAAGCAAAGGCGCCTGCATTTCTGAGCCCTCGCTGCTTTGCCGGGTAATTTATGAAAATGGAGGAGCCTCTTTCAGGCGTAATCCAATTTGTCCTCTCTCAGCATCATAAGCACATTTGGAGCCAGATTAGACAATTATCACATGGATCTTTAATACCTGCAATTTATAGCTGAAAGCTTTATTCTGATAACTTTGTTTTCAAGTGCTGAAGCTCAGACAGCAGAACCCCTCCTGCAGCGGCTCGCAGGAATTTTTGGGAGAAGACATAGTCAGAATGTAAGAGCAGAGGTTGCTTTGCTCCTCGTGGGCAGGGGCACAGGGCAGGCAGAGGGCAAGGCTCTGCTCCTCACGGCGTGGTGCCAGGTGGCTTCCCCAGGAGCAGGGATGGAGGTGCTCAAAGCCCCCAGCATTGGAGGAGGATTTGGAAAGCATTCACACACAGAGGTGCTACTGAAATGTGTTTCCATAACCACTTAATTTTCAGTTGCCAAATGTGACCTGAATATGTTCCCTTGAGCATCCTGCAGAGCAGGGACCCTCGGCTTAACCAGAGACATTCCAGGCTGAACACCAAAAAGTCAACATTTTCCAGAGAGCTCAGTGAAGCTGCTAGCAAGCCTGCAAACATTTACTTTTTAACATTATGCTTGAATACTGATATCATAATGCATAGCTGCTCATTAAAAAAATAATCTGCTTTCTAATTGAATTACTGGCTCTATATCATTGTTTGACTCACTGTGCAGAAATGAAATATTCTAATTATTTCATGATAAGAAATGAAGATGTGAACTTATGATTTCATCGTGTGGAATGGTCTGTGACAGGGTCTATGTTCAAATGATAAGATCTGATCTGATAAAGAATTCGCTTGATTCACTCATATGAGTAGGAGTATTTTGAGAGCTAACATCAGACACTTTTTAGATAAATTTAATGTGCAACCTTTGAGCATTATTAGTGTTTGCATTTGGTCAACAGTGAAAAATCAACTATATTTGACCACACACTGTAGGTTTGCAAATTAAAAAGAGAGTTTTTTTGCCTGGAAAAAAATAATTAATTTCAAAATATTTGTAATTCTGTAAGACAAAGGCACAGCAGTTTAAGGCCACACTACTCCTCATAGCTATGCATCTAGGGCACTACCCTACTTTCTTATCAGTCCAAACATAAGAATATTTTATAGCAGTTATGAGTCAAGCCTCTTTGATGTTTATGTGCTTCTTTGGTGAATTTTACTAAGAAGATCTTATATCTAATGCTATTTTAGCTATCTCTTGATATATCCAAGCCATCATAATATCTCAGCTCAGAAGGTCTGTGGTGCATTTCTTTAGGGACTTCATTAGTGGAAGATATCCTGACTCAGTATATGGGCTACTTTTGATGCATCATTCATACATACAATATTCAGCTCTACATCACAGGCTTGTTGGGGGTGTATTTTGTGGAGAAAATTATTACAGTTATCCAAACAGTGTTTTTAAATTAAAAGGTTTTATTTGCATATGTATAACATTAACTAAAGACTTTCAAACAACAAAAACCTTGCTATCAGCTCATGCCCACATGATCAATTAGCTTTTTCTCTGTATATAATTTGACCTGAAAATTACCCAGGATGTTCCAGAGCAAACAGGCAGGGTGAGTACAGGAAGCCAAGGGTGCACAGGGGTAGGAGATTAAAGAAGGGATATTTCCCAGGAAGGAAGGACTGCTCAGATTTGGGATAAGTGAGGAGTGGACTGAACTGCTCAGAGCATGGTGCTTCTCTCCTACACCTTTGCCTTTTCAAGGAACTGCAGTGGCTCAGAGTCAAAGCAGATAAAGTCCTTGTGTTAGCCTGCTCATCCCAGGGGAAATTGGTCGCATTTAGCCAGAAATAAAAATTTGAATGAGTAAATGACGAAATAGGAATTCTACCTTTTCTGGAAGGTGGTATTTGGCCCTAGGACAGGCAGAGATTATCCATTCTCTATGCTTCTTATTTATAACTTAAGGAGCAGACAGCTCTTCTGAAAGCAGACTGAGGGGCTTTCAACAGTCTGAGGTTTAAAATTAGGCACCGGAACTAATAGGCTGTTATTGTCTCATAATTATATTTGACATGATCTCTTAACTCTTTTCTGAAACGTCGTGCGCTGAAGGGAGCCGGGATGCCGTAACTTGGTCTGCAGCAGCAGAGATCAGCCACAGCATGGCCTGGGGGTGTCCTGGCTGCTGCTCTTCCCAGCTCCCTCTGGGTGCCCCACAGAGGCTGCAGCTCGGCAGGATCAACCCACTGGGGGAGGCTTTTCCTTTAGCTGCGAACTGAAATCAAGGGATGCTGCTTGGGGCTGCTGCTTGGAGACCTTGCTTGGAGGTGCCATTCCTGATCTGCTGCTTCCTTGCAATGGGAGCAGAGGAAGCAATTTCTTGTTGGCTCATTTTACCTCACAACACTTCCAGCAGTGGTTCAGGTGCCCTGGAATGAGCAACATGCCTCTGGAGCTGAGTCCTGCCAAGCAAAGTCTTGCTTTCTGCTGCCACTCTCCTGGTGGCATGGGAAGCGGTAGAGACCTTTCCTTCATCTTTTCTCATGGCCTGGAGACCCGAGCAAGCACATTCTCACCACAGGAGTGAGGCAGGCACCAGCCTCCTGACAGCAGAAGGAAGAATAAAGGACTTTAACTCAAGTCTCTTTAGTTACGCAAGGCATTTAGGAGGCTCAGGTTTGAGTGTTTTTTGCCCAAGCTGCTGGAGCTGTGACCTTCAAGGTATAGCCTTGACAACTTGTGCTTTTCAATAAAGCACAATCTGGTGGAAGGGAGTTAATTTACATGGGTTTTCATTCTCTCAGCTGTGTCATCAGTGCACCAGACTCGCTTATTGAATTCCCCTGTCGATAGAGCAACTAACTGCAGCACATTCACATCCAACAGCTCAAATGAAGCACCTGTTCTCAGTTACTTGAGGATTCATTTCTCTTTTTCACTTAGTTTTCTTTCTTTCTCTGGTTTTGGCTTCTGCTTCTCCTGGCACCAACACAAGTACTAGGAGCTCCAGTTGGGTATGCAGCCACATTAAACAGCCCTTTGATCTGCTTCGTGCCTTTTCTTTATTTCCCCAGCTCTTTCAGCTGCCTCTCTGTCATTGGAAGTCCAGTTCAAAACAATCTGTGTGACCTAATGCAAGCCAACGTGATTTTTTATGGTAGAGTTGTATAAAGCAAATAAATGAAAAGGAAAAATATTCATATTCCAGGCAGGTCTCTTGGGTTTACTGGGTTCTGCTGTCAGAAGTAGCCTTGAATATACAAAATGTGTGAGCTTATGAGTACCCTAAAGAACCAAGAAGATCCCTCAAATCCACCCCTTCACCTGGGCCATGTGGTCCCTCAGGTCCTTAGCCACTTCCCAGAGGAAGAGTGGAGCACTCCCTGCAGGCTTTTGCAGTACCAAACACACAGATTGTGGTCTGACCCAGAACACTCCGCTATGCTAGAATAGAGAGAGGAATGAGGTCTTTTGGAGTGTCTAGGGATGGATGTTATGGGTTAATTAATGCTTCAGCAGAGGTGATATACAGGGGAGAGTTATATGCATGTTTAAGGTGATTCATGCCGCCTCACTGGATTTCAGTCTAATGGGAAACTTATTTCACTGTATTTATGGGTAATGTCCATCCATATCCCAAACACCTCTCCAGGGAGCCTTCTCTCCACGGCCATCCAACTCTGAAGAAATATGGACTCGTCAGTACCCATCTTGGCTGTAAATCTGCAATTAAGAGAACAGTCCATTTACTTCTCTGCCATGCCAAGATGCTGATTCCTGGCAGGTTCCTTCAGCCCCTCTCCCCTTCCCTGCTGCAGCCCCACAGTCTGCCACCCCCACCCAGGGCAAAAAAAACCTTTCACAGGGGAGCTGCATCTCCCCAAGCCGACTCTGCAGCTCTTTTCTCCTGCTTCACAGCCACTGGACACGTGGGTGGGACAGATCTGAGCCTGGGTTTTGGCTGGATAAGCTGCTCCCTGCTCCCAGCACAGCCAGTGCTGCCCTCCTCATCCTCATTTTCCTTGTCCTTCCCTTGAGGTTTGATTCACTCCTGCCCTCAGGCAGAGCCATTTTCACGTTGGACCTTCAGGGCTATCTTTTTTACCTGACATTATGTGATTAATTTCCTGCTGAGGTGGCAGGAATAAAACAGTGATACAACAATCTGTTTAAATTCCTTTTTCTATCTTCTTTTTTTCACTTTTCTTTTATTGTTTCTTGGCTTATGTTAAGCCTCAAAAAACTGCTGTCTCGTGACCCTCTGCCATCTGCTGTGCTGCTATCAAGGAGGAACCATGCCCAGAGATGGTTTGTCTTCCTTCTTTTTCCCTTTCTCCTCTGCCATGAGTTTGCATGCTCACAGCTCCCTTTGGGCATATTCTACCTCCACTGATTCAAGTGCCACAAAGGTCTGGGCTGCTAAATTAATGTGCAGGCACAATAACATCAAACTAGTCAGAGCCCAGCATTGTCTTATTCATATTTATATCCTATAAATATATTTGTTGTATAAAAATACAGGAATGCCTGCATGCAGTCACGTACAAGAGCATGTAAACAACCTGAGCACAGGTTTAGGAGCAGAGAGAGAGAGAAGGAAGGAAAATGAGAAATGCAAACTGTGGTGCACAGTTCCTTGAACAGTCCCATACCAGACCCCTGAGTACAGCATGGCTGGATCATGATTAAAACACAGAATTCGCTCACACTGAGACAGGAGTTAAAAGCCACCAATTCAGAAGACTTCCTTGTCTGAAATGAAGCTTTCAAAAACAGAATTACAGAGAAAACTCAATAATCTGAATGCTTCAATGAAACCACAAAGGGTTTTGATTGCATTAAGCAACACCCCCAACCCCCATTTTTCCCATTAGGCGAATATTGGGGATGCAGCAACAGTCTGGAGGTATCAGTGATGCTTTTGAAAGATGCTGGGGACTTGGAGCATGTGAATGTGTCTGTTCCTTATGGAACACAATAGGTTCCTGACCTATTTGGATGCTAGACATGAATATATAAATATTAAATAACAGTTAAACTGCTACATCAGTTCAATATCTTGACAAAAACCTTTGACTGAGGGTTTTTCAAACTAGAAAGGTTTAGGCTGTTTTCCCTTTGGAACAGTTTTATCTGAGTATAGTGCCAAGTTTACCCCACCAGACCTCTTTGCCAAGTCAAGCTCGTGCACATGTTGAACAAAGGAAAGTGCAAAGATTTCTCAAGGCAATGAAGACAAATCTTAGTCTCTTCATGTCCCTGTTACTGCTCAGCCTGAGCTGCAGGAGGTGGCTGCGGCTGGGTGCAGCACCCCAGCATCACCCCACAGGCTGGTGACCTCCAGCCACGAGCAGGGAGCACGAGGGCAGTTTGGCAGCTGAAGGCAAGCTGTTCTACCAACAAGTAATGCCTGCCCTCCCTCCAGGTCTACAGGGAATCACACTGGCGCAGATGGCTGGGAAAAGAGAAGGGGAAACAGCAAAGAAGTCAACCAAATCCACATATGGATAGTGCAGGAAGGGCGACATCAGTGTCCGGGGCTTTGGACCCTCAAGGTGGATTTTGCTGGGATGAAGAGGAGTGAATTTGGGGATGAAGATTACAGCATGACAAAGTATTTAAGCTCTGTCTCAATTGGTTCCTTGGCTTATTTTCTAACCTTCGACTTTGTGCCTGACTCCGACTCACCTGTAGTTTGAAAACCTCACAGCTCACTGACAGCAAAACCTTCCTCCTTTTAATCCTGTGTTAATACACAAAGTGGTTCCCCGGGACCTGGAAGGCTGTGCCAAGTCAGTTGTGGCAGGCCTTGATTTACTGGGGGGGGGTAGAGGATGGGGGAAGGAGGGAGGAGGAGCAGGGCAGGAGGGTTTGCCTGCCTGTGCCACGGACTGCCACAGTCCATGCCCTGCCTGGCATGAGCCCCTCCCCTGGCTGCAAAACCTCCACTTGCCCTTCCCCATCTGCTCTGGGCCAAGCTCTGGGCCCATTCTCCAGCACCAATTTTCCATCTCTGTGCTTTGAAGACCTACTGCTATCTAATTCTTCTGGCACAGGCACTGGCAAAGTGATCTCTGCATACAGTCTTTTCTTGGGAATAACTCTGGGATATGATTTACAGCAAAAAGTGCTTACAACAGCTGCAGCACTAAGGATGCTCTTCAATAGCAATGAGCAGCACAATCTGGACCCAACACCAAGTCAAGGCACGTTGATGAGTTTCCCAAGACTGTACATAACTAAATAAAATAATGGCGTTACCACATTCACTACCAGATTTTACTGAATTGGTCAAAGATTTAAGATCTCTGTTAAAAGTTACTTGTGAACTGAATTTTGTGGAATATATAGATGTTCAAGATGTCTCCTAAATTCCAAATCCAAGAATGCATCAGATCTCGGCTCAAACTGAGACAATATTAACTATAATAAGAGACAGCTTGTATCTGAGATTCCCTTCATAAATCACCCAGGGTGGCAGAAGGGGGATCTCCCTTGTACAGCAATTTAAAGAGATTAAGTGACTTGCCCAAGGTCACATAAGCCAAAACCAGTCAAGATTTCAATCCAGTTCTCTAGTCAATGCCTTAGCCTTTTAGTCTACTCTTTCCTCCTCAACACAGAGTGAGAAAAAATATTGCAGAAATCTCAAGTTCAAACTATTTGCTACTTGGAGAGCAGCCCATGTCCTGGCTCTTTTATCAGTTTATGTGGAAAGACTCCAAGACATTACTTATATTGACTCAATATTAAATGGCAATAACCACCACAACAGATTTACTGTCTGGCAGTGTCTTCCTGTCTGCTACGGTAACAGTAATGATATTTTTTTTCCTCATTAAAAGATTTAGGTTCTTAGTCCCTCTAGCAACCTTTTGAATTTCCCTGTTCTTGGGAAGATCAAATCCTTATCCACAGTGTTTTATCAGGGAAAGAGTACACCTGGTGCAAATCTGCTGCATGAGGCAGGTTTTGCCTGGGAGTGATTCTGTGTTTGAAGGCACCATTTGACTTTCATGCTGTCAGCTCCACGTGGCAGCAACCCATGGGCAGACTGGGGATGCTCTGGGAGGACACAGTCAGCAAACATCTGCTGTTTCCTGGGAAAGGTTCAGCTCCAGTGCTGAAAGAAATGCCTGACAGTCATTGTTAGAGGCAATGAGAGGCTCTGATATTGCTGTGCTGGCTGAAAACCAGCAGGATGTGCAACAAGAAAAGATCTTAATTATGGACCTACAATGAAGCAATACATTTTATATTTCTGCTACCACAGAGGAAGGACCAAAATGGATAAAATCTGGGGAACCTGGTTTCAGGCATTCAGTCATTTCACCAAGACAGGACTTTAAAGCTGTAATGTGTCAGAAACCTGCCCTAGCACTTGGGTTCAGGGCTGAAGAAGCACTGCCCCATCCCAGGCTTCTGAGGCAGGGTTCTGAGCCCTGGCACTGCCATGGGGAAGGAAGATGGACCTTATTCCCATGGAAATCCTGCACCTCCTGAGGCTTGGTTGTTTGATACAGATTTCAGCAGGCCCAGGCTTTCAAGCTGTGCTTGCTCATTAATTTCTTTTGCCTTTGCTTGCCCAAGTACAGTATAAGTGACTGAAGTGATGAGTCCAGTGTAGTTGGTTTTGAACTGCAATTTGCAGTTGTTACCAAACCACACAAACACTCATCCAGGCTCCTGCAAACATCAAAAATAGCCTAAGGAGCTCTGGTCCTCCCTTTTGCTGTACATAAAAACAGCAAGAGGCAAGAGAGAAACAGCATTAAGGCAGCAGTTGTTTGTGCTGGCTCCACACGTGCAGCACTGGTGCGAGGGACCTCTTCCCAACTGAGCCATATGCTGAAGGATCAGTGGGAAACGTGGGATAAATGATTTCTCTGACACCTCCCACATTCAGCCAGGCTCTGTGACTCTCACCTCGCTCACACTGCTGTGGCTCTCTCATTAGGAGCAATCACCAGGCTGTTCATGTCCCAGGGGAGCATGGTGGCCTCTGCTCTGCAGCACCAGGCTATTCTCTGGCTGGGCTGCTCTTCTCCCTCTCCCCTCGCTTTAAATCCTCATATATATTTATTTTTTTTCCTCACACATCAAAGGGGGAAAGGGAGAGAAATGTCAACAATTAATCTCAAGATTGGCGCTGAAGTTCTGCCTTTCCATGGCAAATGTCAGGATCTGTATCCACCCCTTCAAGAGATGAAATAAGGCTAATGAGCTTGCAGTGCGGGAGGTGTGGTTCTGTGCCTGACCCTGGAGGGACAGGGAAACGGGCAGTAGAGGAAATATTAAAACTAAACACTTACTTGCAGAGTGTCTTGCTCTTTAACCACTCTTTCATAACATGCTGTCTTGTTTTATGTACTGAGGGAGCACAGCACTGGTTCAGGATGATGCTTAAGTTTATGTTTAAAATTAAACTGTTTTTGCAAGAGTTCAAGTACATGCAGAAGCACCATCCTGTATAACAACACACTACAAGTGGTAGGGGGGAGGAGAAAGAGGAGCGCCTATGTTACATGAGTCAGAATCTCATTAAAGAGCATCTCTGTCCAGGCTTTTCCTTCTTTGTTGGCCTTCGTTACCCCATCTGGTACCCAAATGACACCCATTAAACCTAACAGGCTTTGCAGGTGATGAGCAGCTATGGGCTTTCTTGAGGAGAGGCTTTCCAAAGCAAGCAGGAGGGATGCTTGGGCTCAGGCGGCCACGCCAGCCCAGGCACACAGAGGACACTCGCTCCCAGCGAGACCCTCCAGCCTTGTCATGACCACAGGATGTGTTTTTTTCCTACATAGTACCACAAGGCAACTTTCCCTCCTGTTGCACGTTGTATGTGTATAAATGCTGTGCAAACTGGTAGCTCTGAGGGGCCTACACTGCAGCACACAGCGCACCAGGCAGTGAGAAGAACCCCAAGACTCCACTCTGTGGTGGCAGCAGTGAGGTGGGCACCACCACACTCTTGTGCCTGGGAAGTGAGTAAATATTTATACAGTATTTAAAAGAGGTAAGGTAGGACTGAATTATTCATTCCAATTACATACTTTGCAAATGTTTCCCTTTTCATCTCATCTTAATTCATTCCTGAATGAGTTTGACTTTCATTTGATGCATTTCTTGTAATTGACCAGATGCTGTTTGGGTGCAGAGTTTCCAAACAGCCCGGGCTGTCTCACAGGCAGCTCTGTCTGACTCTTTTTTCTCCCCACCCCCCTGCTGTTCTTGATTATTATTCCACCTATATGCCTGGCCATATGTATTCTTTCTGCTTCCTAATTACTCTGAAAATTTTTCAGGGGAAAACTGAACCAGCATACTCCTGTTTGATTGAATTTTTTTGATAGAAGATCTGAGGATTATTCTGAATAGGAAAAAAAAAAAACCATTCACCCAAGGGGCTGTGAGGAATGAACGGCAAGGGGCCAAAACCAAGGGGCACAGCTTTACTGGGTAGAGTGACTCAGAGCTACTCCTCTCTCTTTTCTCCTCTCCCTGATTTTCATATGTTCAGCCCTGTAAAAAGCCAGATCATCACCAAGCTCTGTAAGGTGTTAGATGCCTGCATTTCCACGGGACGCTGGATCTGCCCTGAGGTCTGTGGGTGATGCTGGTGAGGAGCGTGCAGCCCGGCAGGGTCAGGCGAGGCGAGGCAGGGCTGGCGCCAGCTGCAGTGTCCTTGGGGCGCAGCTTCACCTTCCTCAGGAGCGCCGGCAGCTCCTTCCACCGGCTCTAAGTGCCCGCTGCATTCCCCTGCTGTAGGTATTCCCAGCTTTTGATGGGAATTTGCTGTTAATCTACAGTGAGGGCAGCTTTTTTTGCTTGATGTTAATGATGCCAGCGTTGCAGGCACTTGCTTGGGACTGGAGAACTTTTAGCTGCTGACTGTGTCTATTCTGTTTCCTCTTCCAGCAGTAGAAAATAATGATCCATCAGCTCCAGTGGAGCACTGCTGATTTACACCTGCTGAGCACCCAGCCTAAGGTGTTTCGTTTATCCCACCATTAAAAAAAAAATAAATCATAGAATCATTCAAATTTAGATTATGAAAATGTGTTTTTTTCTGATGGAGCATTTGGGCAGCACATTTAGCAGAGTTTCTTCTCTCCTGCACGGTACCAAGTCCTGGCATTATTTTGTATCATGTGATGATTTTTAAAAATGAATTCAGCTTTCGCCTTCTATTATCTTGGATCATTAGCCAGCATCCTGTTATGCAATGTGATCAGTGAAGCTTGGTGCAGTACCTCACAATGTGATATCATTTCTCAAACAGAGCATGCAGTGGGGAAGAAATTAATTTCTCAAAGTTGCAGCATCATTACTGACACAAGGAAATCAGATGGCTTCCCTGGTTGTTTTAAAGGGTTTAAATGCTCAGGCTGAACACTGAACTGAGAACACTGGAGAGTTATTTAATAGATCCATTTCCAGGACAAGAGGGCTATTTTCTTTTAGGACATGATTACATTAGTGAATGAAATTTTGCTGTGGTCTCCTAGGTTTCCTTTTTGTTTGGAGCTGTCAGAGTAAACTCCAGTTTGTGGACATACCCCAGAGAAAAGGGAGATGAAGGCACAGAGAAGAGCAGACCTCCATCCACAGGACCTCTGATAACCTCCTGTAAGACCACAATTTAATGAATGCCTCCAGGGCAGCTCCACTGCTCCTGGGCAGGGTACAAGCTGGGACTCTGATTAGCCGTGGATTCATCAGACAAGTCAGTGTGCTGCATTCCTGGCACAGGGTCCCAGAGCGACCCTCTGCACAGCACACAGAGGAGGTGCAGCCCCCCCAGCCTACCTGCTCTGCAGGGCACAACACTCTGCAGTCCACGACAGTCTTTGTCCCAGGTGAGGATGAAAACTGTTGTGTAATTTTCTCCTGAACAAATGATAAACTGACCTTCTCTGGATAAGCCACTGGAAACAAGAAAATTGCCGCACTTTTTTGTTCAAATGCCTGGACCCCTTTTGTACATCCACAGTTTAGTGTGCATCACTCATACAGAGGCATTCATGCAGATAAAATGCTGTGCAACGCTTTGAAAAATTACCTCTAGAAATATGGTTCAAATGATGCAAATCCAAGGGATGTGATATGGTGTTGAGAACTCATTAAAATTTTCGCTTCAAGAAGTTTCCTTAAAAATTGTTGCCTGTGCTGGAACCAGCACACAGTCTGAGCCTGGGAGCAAAATTAGTTTGTTTCTTCTCTGGGAATGGAGTAGCCAAAGTTCATTTCAGATATTGCCTTTCACTTTTTCATCCCTAAATTGTTATGCACAAATAAATAAAGTAAATAAGATGTTTGTCCTTGCCCACCAGCCCAAAAGGTGTAAGAGGACATCAACGTTTCTGCTCAAGCTGTAGCCTGCTGTGTGTGCTAGCAGCTGGTGGAATCATCTCTCGGGGGTGAAGAGGACACCTCCCCATCTGTTTTGCATTTATTAGCCTTGACTTAAGATAACAGACACACATTTTGCAGCAGTGCAGCTGAAAAACTCTTTTTTTTGCTAGGAGACACATCAAACAGGAATCCAGATAAGTGCTCTAAGGTCATTACAGCCTCAAAACCTGAGCACAGAACGAAGACACTGACCCAGCCCTGGGGAGGTGTCCCTCAGCACCTGCATACCAAACAGACACAAGTAGCTTCCACTGGGGTAACCACAGCAAATCCCTAATTCTTCTTCCTCCAGCCAGGATCACAACCTGCTCTCTCAGCTCTGGGGGCAGCAGAGCCACAGCATTTCTGAGGATCACTGATGGAAGGAGATGAAATGACCCCTAAGGCTCCCCATACCGCTGCTGGGCTGAGCCTGGGTGGCCTGGTCCTGGTGGGATGTGACCCAGCAGGCAGCACAGCCCTGCTGCTGGCCATGGCTCCAGCTCTGACATCCTCCAGAGGCACAAGGCGGCTGCTCTACAACCTCCAACTCTGTTAGTCCTTGAAACTCTCTCCAAGGGCCTCTGGAATCTAGGGTTTTTTTCCCCTTATTTGTTCCCCGCTCCTTCAGGAATACAGCACTGAGAGCACGTGCCTGCACTGGGCAGCCCTGCACACTCTGAACGCCAGCTTCTGCAATGAGTTCTGCCTTTCTAATGCACATCTTAGGGATGCAAATTTTTGCAAATGAGAAATGTTCTCTCACATTATGGATAAAGTTTATTTTTGTGGAGATCAGAGAATCTGGCAATGTTACACAGTGATGACATTATTCCAACTCTGAAAATTCAAAAACTCATTGAAATACTGTTAGTTGTGTATTTGGTTTTTCTGCTGCCAGTTGGTGAGATGAGGAACACAGATTACGGGCATATTCCAAATGTTTATCATTTCCCTGCACTTTTTCAAAGGGAAGAAATATGTATCAAAAGGAAGCAGGAGATTTCCCTTTTTTCTTCTAATATTCAAGGCCACCCAGACCTTCGGCTGATTTAAGAAGAATTTGCAATGAAAGCAGCAAAGCACAAACTGCACATATACCAAAATTTTGCTTTTCTTCCTCTGTCTCCCTGCTAATATTGGGCAAATTTTACAAATGATGCAGTTACCAGGTGTCTAAGCAATATGACATTGCCACTTTATGCTCCTTGTTGCCCAAAGCTGGGTTTGATGGGCGCATAACTCAGTGCTAAAAGGAGAGTGGTACCGCCTGGGTCTTTAACTCATTTTTCTATAAAACTGAACCCATTTCTATTATGCTGTATAAAAACCCCTGGCAGCAGAGAGCGGCAGGGAAGGCAGGTATTCATCCTGCAGCTTTACAAGAGAAGAAACCAGGATGGGAAGTTTAAATTATGTGCCCAAGGCCACACAGCACAGGAGTAGTAAATTGTAGGTGGAAACCAGCAGCCCATGGCCTCCTCCCTTCACTTTATGCTGTTGAAGTGTTGAAAGAGGCATTGCTTCCCCAGGCCAGGAAGGCTGGCATTTCCTTGCCTGCAGCCTCTGTTAGAAATACTAATTTAAGTTTTAGTTATTCATTTTACGAAGAAAAATACTAAAGGGAATGATTGCAAGAGGTTTCCTGAAGCAGGCATGCAAAGCAACAAAGACTTTACACTGGCATATTTCATGTCTGCATGAAGGACCCAGGGAGTGGCCTAATAAAGGATGGTAATTCATTTCCATTCCTTTTACTTATTTTTGCCTGTTTACCCATAAATCTGTTCTTTGTTTAACACAAGAAATAGAAACACTTAGGATGACAACCCCAGACATGAGAGATTGATGAGCTGATGGGGAGGAGGCTGAACGTTTACTCCTTCATCCCCATGGAGTAGCTCACAGAGGAACTTGCGTCTCTTCTGCTTCTATTTAAAGGGTTTGCAGATTGTTAAGGATTTTGGAGTGCAATGTTGTGTCTTGTTTGCATGTACATCAAGCCTGTGAGTACTCTGTGGGTAGCTCAGTCTGCTTTTGCAGTAACTGGGAGGATTTTGGAAGGTTCTGGCTTAGAGGTGAGATGCACAGGTATGAGGAAACATCATTGTCATCACACTGTGGAGGAGGGCTTTCATGTTCACCCTGCTGGTGAATCTCCAATAATTCGATTTACATGGGAGCATCCAGACTTCCTCTGAAGCTCTTGTGTTTGGTGGGTATTCAACACAGCAGAGAAAGGAATGATGAAACCTGGCTTGGAAGCTTGTGGAAAGTTACAGAGAATTTCTCTGTCAGTGAATAGCCTTTATTCATCTCTGCTGTCTCTATGAAGGAAAGCAGCCTCTGAAGGAAGGACAGTCCTTTTGCCACTAAAAACAGCTTGGCTGATAAAAAGTTTGCAGAACCCAGTTCAGAATCAGGCAGATGTTAATAGATGAAATCCTACTGATATCATCAGTAAAAATTCCATTGATTTCAGGGGTCTTAGGCTTCTTGTCCAGGGCTGGAGTTGAACAAACCCCATTGAAAATATGTCCTTTTTTTGATGCTGTGCTGCACTTTGTTTATAAGCAGACTACACAAGTGAAATGCTTGTCAAGTCCCTGAAAGTCATGAAAAAATTCCTGTGACATGAAGTTATGTGGACTTTTGCATCACCCACACCTAGTGTTGCCTTTTTTCTCTGTAATGACTTCCTTCTCTTCCTATGGAACTTGTAAACAATGTTGCTCTAGGAAAGAGTGAAAGGAGTTTGCCAAGAATCTTTTCTGTGCTCGACATTTGCAGATGATCAAAAAAATAACCTCTGCCAGAAGGATGCACTAGAACAGCTTTGAAGACCAGGGCCTGTGTATCCCATCTTCTGAGTTCATGAGCTTGTTAAGTTTTTAAAACCAATTCTGTAATTCCCTTTAATTCCAATAGCCTTTGCATGGATTGTTGACACTTCTATTGAAACTGCCAGATGCAGTTAACAGGAGCTGCCACTCAGTTTTACATGTGCAGGTGCTGCAGTTGTGAGCGGCTTTGTGCAATTAATTCAGCTGTCACAGCGACTTTGGAAGCCTGTTGTGGATCAGATTTTATCTGTCTATTTTAGGGCTGATCAAGAATACTCCCCAACCAAAGGTAATCCCTTGATGGACCACTTAGCCATTAAATCTCACCCCACTTCCAAGCACAGGGACTGCTCCCTTTCTTCCCAACACTGGCCAGAGCAACCAGGTTGAGGGAAGGACAGCAGCTGCTCCAAGGGCTGGAGGAATTTCCTTTCCTAATCAGTGGCCGTGGTAAAACTGCCCCCGGGGGGGGAAAGATTTAGCCTTCTTGCATGTTATCCAAAGTTTACAACATGTAATTATTGAGCTCTGGATTCATCTCACCCAACATGAAACCTCTGCAGATCCCAGTCGAAGAGACATGACCAGGTGTGCAAAAATGCCTCTGGGTACATCTACCTGGGCAGTCAGACTACAAAATCTTGACATCTACCCTGTGCCAAGTACCCAAAACCTCTCTGCAGTAAATCTTCAGAGCCAGATTGACCTGCCTGAAGTTTATGCTGCTTTGTTTCCCTCTGTTTCAGAACCAGATTGTGAGCCCAGACCCTGTTTAACTCTGCCAAACCCCCCCGGTCCTACTGCTTTCATCCAAGTAATGTCCTGCTCCGTGGTAGTTTTAAGTGGAAATTTTTGACCAAATGCTTTTGCACCCTGATAAATTCCCAGACTGATACATGAGGGTAACCAGTATCAGTGAGCACTAAGATCAGCCCAGCACTCCCCACCGCAGGACAAAACCAGATAAAAACCAAGTTATTATCATCATCATTGTCTCTGGAGTTAAGACTTGCTCCACTTTTTAAAGCCTTACATAATTAGGTGGGGAGATAAAAAATATGTAACGGGAAAGAGAGACCGTGGATCTTAAGCAAACACCTAGCTGGAACAGGCAAGGTGGTTCCAAAACTCTGTCACTGACCTTGAACTACTCTGCTGCTCCGTGTGGGGGTGGCTTACCCTCTCCATGGGTTCCCTTAGGAACATCTGCTCCTTGTAGCCCATCAGGGGTCAGGTTTCCACTGAGACCCCTGGGTGTGATGTCACTGGCTGTCACCAGGGCTGAAAGCAGGGGGAGCTGACCACCTTAAGCTCCTGGCTTTTATTAATCTCTTGTCATTAACTGCAAGGGAATTTCTTCTGCTGTAATACACTTATCCAATACCATTAACTCTCCAGACATGGACTGTTTCAGAGCAAAGAAGGCTCAGGGGCCTCATGGCCGTCACGAGAATGCACTTCTAAAGTGAATTAATATGTTAACCCTTCCACAGCCCATCTTTTAAATATGTGTCACTTGGAATTTTGCACTGAGGGCACAGTTATTTTAGCTCTGCAGTGCAACATGAATAAGAAAAACCATCTCGGGGAACAAGTCATTGTGAGTGGGCAGCCCTGTAATGTATTTGAGGAATTAGGGAGTATTCTTGCTTTTTCCTAACAGGCCATGCTCAGACCTAGGCTCCAAGTTTGTTTTCAGTCCCAGCCTACTGTGTGACCTTGGATTAAACACTTTCCTGTGCCTCTACTTCTTCCATTTGAGGATGATGGTGAGGGTGATACAAATCTCCCTCATTAAGTCCCCTATAAATGTCAACTATCTTTACATTATTTTCTGAAACCAACCACCTCCTGGATTCTGACCTGGCTGTGACCCAGTTCTCAGTGGTCCCACAGCAGTTCTGAGCAGGTGAGGATCCATTCTGCTGGTGCCTCCAGCAGGCAGATTCGCCCCTCAGGGTGATGCTGAGCAGAACTGACAGGTGGGTGGGAGATGCTGCCCTTGTGCTGCAGCCAGGGGTGGTTTGTGTATCTCTCTCCTCCTCTTAATAGTTGCAGAATATTGTGAAACAAAGTATGATTTCTCACCTAGTGTCTGTACTTCATTAAAACGTGTTTAGACAGATGGTTGAGAGAAGAGGGGTGAGTCCTCCTACCCTGCAACCTGAGATTCACCAGCATAACTTAAGCAATGACTCTTATTCCTCAGTGAAACATTGGAAAACCATGAGCAATGAAACCCTGGAATAACATTTAGTCAGGCACAGCATGAATAAGGCAGCAAAGCAGCTTAATCAGCATATTTTCCTTTGTTTCTTTTACAAACTCTCATGTCAACTGTCTCAGCAGTTGTTCTTTGGAGGGCATTTATACTGTTGCTCATTGCATTACACTGTTATTTATTCTTTCCTGGCTTTGTGAGAGGAAAGCAGAACAGCAGACAAAGGCTTCTGGAATTAACACATCCAAGAGAGCAATTCAGGGAGTGAATATTAAAGCAGGTGAGCTGTGCAACACATCATCTCCCCGAAGCTGCAGATTTTTGTGTGGAGGTAACGGTGCTGCTGCCTGCACGGAGCTCATCCACTGCCAATAACATGATGCTGGTGGCAGGTTAAAATCTCGCTGTTTGTCTACACTGTGAAATTAAGAACAGACTCAAGACCAGCTTTATGAACACTGATCACTGGCTGTGTTGGCACAGGCAAACCACACACAGCCACAGTGAAAGCTTTCAGCTTGCATTCCCATCACTCATACTTCCAGGTATGGCATCCACCTTCATCATTAATTAAGTTATGTTTACACATGTTTGGCCTCCAGCACTGGCTTTCACATGAGCACAGCGAAGTTGGGAGGCTCTAGAATTTTTTTTCTATTTTCCACACTCACACAATACAGACCATACTGGTTTTGTCAGCTGCTGGCCCAGTACTCCCATCTGACCCAGTACTGCCCAGCTTGTCTCTGTTTGGCTAACAAATTAGGCAATTTCTTTCCCTCTCCCAGCAAAGCTTCAGTGGCTGCCACCACACAGCCAAGTGCTGCTACTCCTGGTCACAAAAGCATGAGGAGCACCTCCCTGGAGCCCATCTCCCACACCAGTGACTCCCTGTGCTGTGGGATACTGGGAATCACCATCCTGAGTTCACTTCACTCTGGGTCTCTGATTTTGTACGAGTCACTCGTCTTCCCTAATGCTCTCTTCTCTCCCAATGGGGAGATCCAGTCTCTCCTCATAAACCAAAAGTTCATTACCTTCAATTATTTTGCACTACTCATTTTGCCCCTGTGATGGACTCCTTGGACACAGGTACACAGTCAAGCCCCAGGCCAGAAAACTGCCATTATTTCAGTCCCAAATCAGTATCCCTGCAGGCTGGCACCCAACCTGACAGGACACATTCATGACCTACAGCAATGACAACATCCGCATGAGTGGCCTGTCAGTTTAAAGAAAAATTTGCAAATCTTTACAGGTTTCCAACACCCTGCTGACCTCAAAGTGCTCCTCTCTTCCACTTAGACCTGTGACTAACACAGATTTGCCCACAAAGTGCCATTCTCCAGGTGAAATAAGAGTCGGATGAGAAGCAGTTGGCTCCAAATCAACTGAGAGAAGAGCAACAGCCGTTGGTGAGCAGCTGGGACCATGGCAAAATAATGGAAAAAACCCAGTTACCTCACCCTGTGCTCACAGCATCTCTGCTGTTCAAGAAGATGGATGGTCTTGGGGTCATAGAAGCCTCATCTGCTATGGTAACAGCCATTGCCAAAAACAAGTGCTGATTGCTGAGTGAATTTCCACAGGCTCCTTTTGTGCCAACTGCCTGAAAATAAACCACCTCATGCACTCATGGATGGGAGTGCTCAGTGAGTATGGGATTTGGGCTCTCTGTACTGTGGGGTGCATCCTCATCCTGCCACCCACACCTTGGACAGGAGGTTGTGGAGTGAAAATAACCATCTCCCCCCTACCTGGGAATTGTTCTCTCTGCAGGAGGCACAGTTTAGCTCCCTCCCTCACAGGCAGCAGATGGTCCAGCTGCCCCAGAGGGCTGGGGGAATGTGTGCTGGGCCAGCAGCTGACTCTGCCCTCCCAGGACAGGGAGGCAGATGGAGATGTCCAGAGTACATCTCTGGTTGCTCCTGAGGCAGCCCAATGGGTTCCCCTCTTTTGTTGTCCACCCAGCAGCCATTTCTACATAGTAATGACTTCTTAATAGTCATATTAATCATAGTAATGAAAGATGTTTTATAGCTTTGATACCATTCTCAATCTCAGATTTATTGGCCAGGAAAAGCACATGAATTGCCCATGCAAAATACAAAATAGGGCTACTGTGACAAGTACAGTGTGAGCAGACCAAGGGGGTGGGTTCATATTAGACTAGTAATTACCAAAGCAGGAAGTGTTAAATGCAAAGAGGCGCTAAATGTAACTTCAGCAAATAACTGTTAACTGTGTTTGCTAAAGATGGCTTTAATCGTCCCAGAAAGTTAAGGTACCATCAGAAAAAGATATGAGCACATGAAGACAAATATCAGAACTTCTGTTCCCTTTTAGGGCCCTATTGCTGGGTTTAGGACAGTAAAGACATTCAGAAAGAGCAGCAGATCCACCCTGTAACATCACAGCTGCCGACTTGTACCAGCTGGGAAAGCATATTCTGTCCTGTCCTGTTCTGTTCTGCTCAGCTCACATTTCCTGGCACAGGTAATTCATATCCTGACTGCTCCCTACAGCAGCAGCGTGAGCAGCAGAAGGGGAAGATTTTTTTTTTTTTAATATGAAAATTTTCTTGCCTGCTTCATAGAATCAAAAGGCTGGAAAGAACCTCAACATCTCAGCAATTCACTCTCTCTAGTCCTTTCCCCACAACAGCTCAACCATGGCTATGGCACTTTTGATAAATATTTATCCAGCCTCTGCTTGGAGGCCTCCAGCTGTGGAATCCCTACAGCCTCCCCAGGAAACCCTCATCCTTGCCATTATTCTCATTTAGTCTGAATCTTCCTTGCTGATGTTTAAGCCATTACTTTATCTGGAGAGAAGAAAAGATTATTTTCTTCCTCTTCACAGCAACCTTTTAAGTCTCTCACATTAAGCAGAAGATCAGGGAGACACCGCCAAGGCAGAAGCAAAGGTTGAAGCAAAGGCCGAAGCTGTTTCTGCCCCCTTTGGCAGGTCTCCTCATTGAAGGTAATTAAGTGTAAAGAGGTACTTTCTCCCAGTGCAAGAGGCATGTTGCTAACATGCAAGTAGGCTTTGTGCCATCTGAGCAGATGTATATGTATGTAGGCAAGAAAAGGCCATGTCTGAGCATCAGGCATGAGAAAGGAATTGAAATTTGGACAGAAACAATCAGGCTGTGTCTAGTATCATAGTTTTACCAGAGATGAGCAGAAATTTATGTGGGTACAACATCTTATCAAACCATGATGTTTCATTTTTTCCCCCTTCTCCGTCATTCATGTCTTTGAAATCAGAATTCTATAAGTTGCTACCAGCACTCAAACACCAGAGCTGGAGATGCAGCATTGAGTGGCACCAATATTCCTGCAGCAGGTGGGAGATGCCCATCTCCAGGACCACCAGGCAGTGACAAATCACCCAAAATCTAAGTCACAGCTGGCAAGAACCCCTTTCAGAGTACCAAAATGCATGTCTCTGGCTGCCATCCTCAGGAGCATGGAAGTGGTCTCCAACTATAATCAAGTGTATCCAGCCTTCCCTGCTCCCAGGAGCAACAGCCCAGTGTAGTTCCAAGAGCTGTGTGGAGATAACAAGAACCAAAGAGGCAGCAGGTAGTTCCAGCTGACTTCATCACATCTTTCCCCAAAATAATCTCCTGGACAGCTGTGTGGAGGAGAATCTCATCTGGCTGCAAATCAACATAAGCAGGGGAGATGGGATGTGGAGTCAGGCAGAGAGGCTGTCATGGATTATTTATGGTTCTCAGTGGATGGACAACTTTCCTAAGTTAATAACCCTGCAGCCACTGCTTTTTTTTTTTTTTT
>WBMY01009504.1:370024-415051 GCA_013397315.1 Donacobius atricapilla
TTTCTTTGCTACTTCAAGAGCAACAAAGCACATCTGGTCTTACTTCCCAGGCTGGTAAGTACTGAATTACCAGGGAGATAGTGTCCTTGATGCTAAGAGGACTTTTTATCTTATAGTAGAGTATATACCAATATAATCAAGAGGCAACACTGGGGAAAGAGAGTTTGTCTCTGCCAGACACTGCTATATTATGAGGTTTTGAGGACGCTCTTCTCTGCAGGGCTTTGCAAGAAGGGAATTTCTGTCTGTCCTAGCCTGAGAGCTGCAGGTGTGTGTCAGACCAGAACTACAGAGAACAGAGAGTAATTCTAATTGAAATGTTTTTGTGTGCTGTCACACACACCTTTTCTTTTCATCATCCCGTATTTCTGAGGTGCTCACCTACCTTTGGTGTTTTCCGTGTGAAGTCTCTTCACAGAGTGGGTCTTTAGCCTGAATGACTCCTAAAAATAATTCTTATTCCTAATTGCAGGAAGAGATAAAGGAGATTTTGAGTTTTAAAATCACTCCCAAGGGCCACAGCCAAAGTACTGAGGCTTCCCAGAGTTTGGTTTGTGGGTTGGAGGGAGCATCCAGCAATTATCTGCTGTGTTGAATAAGCTGTTCCTATCACGTAACATTTCTGTGCATTAAGCTGGTCTGTGTTGACATAAGTGGGATACTGGGGAGTGTGTACTGGGATACTCCTGATACTTTGTGCAAAGCAGACATGGATAATTGAAAAAGATGTTCCCTTCCACAAAGCACTGCAGGCCGCCTCACCATCCCTCCCTTTCCGTTCCTCCTGCATGGCTGAATTGAAAGCAAGTGCCCTGCTTGCCTCCTGCTGCTCCTGCCAGTCTCCCTCTCATACCACTGGCAGCAAAGCTCAGTGCTGATGGATAGTCAGGTGGGAGATGTGCACTTTGCCTCTGCCATCAAACCGTGTCACGCTGGCTGGGACCTGGGTGGTCTAACGGGGCAAACCTGTCCTCTAATAAAACCCAAGTGAAGACCACCGGGAATCACATCTTGGTCCTGAAGGCAGCTTCCCTTCCTTCTGGCTTCTAAGTGTTTCTGCATTTGCATTTAGATAAAAAAGTTCTCATTGTACACCAGGCAAGGTAAGGAAACAGTCCCAACAATCTCAGCCAGAAGTCAGGTATGCAGGACAAGGGATAGGACCCTTATGGGGTGGACTCCAGTCCGCCAGACCATCATGCACAGGCACTTATTCCCATCCTCTGCTCAGTGACCACAGTAACTGTGCAAAAAGAAAGGGAGAGGAAAGCAGAAACACAGAGTCCAGCACCAAGCTGCTTCCACCAGGCACAGGGATAACCAGGGGAGCAGCTGTGCTCCTTGCCACCGGGGTTTCCCAGGGATGCTGTGAAGCTGGTACCATTTAAGTGCCATAATCTACAATATCAGCCCAGCCTTGGCTCTGCCTGGTCCCTATCGATCCCCAGCCTGGGCTCGGGGGAGCTGCAGCTCTTTTCCAAGATGGTTCTGCACCGCATATTTTGACTGGAAGGTATGATTAACTCTGAATGTCAAAATGTACTTAGGCGTTGAGGAATAAACTCAGGGGAGATGAATGTAGTGAGACATGCTATTATTTAAAAATACCCAGAATGATTTATGCACCTTCTGCAGCCCTCATGCACCCCCTCACTAATGCTTACACATTTATGGACTTCAGTTTTCCACTGGCAGTGAGGTGTTTCTGCCTTGAGGAGCAGGAAAAAAAAGTTCCTGACACTGAACTAAAGCTCATAACCCACTATAAACCCAGCACTGCATGTTCCTGACTTTCTTCCACACTTCACGAACTCAGAAGCACCCTGCAAAATGAGCAGGCCACAGGTTTACAACAGTCAAGAGGAAATATTTTTCCCCCACTATGAATATTGAGTGACTCTTTGCCATGGAATTATGGAGACTGAAAGACAAATAAATTTATGGGCAGATTAGACAAATTCATAGAAGACAGGACCAAGTAATGGCAGTTAAATGAGATGATCAAGATGTAATTGATCCTTAGAAAATCACCAAATTCTGGTTGCAAGAAGGAGCAGAGGAGCTGGATGCTTAGAGAAGTGCTGCTCTGCATGTTCCCCAGCTCATACTCTTGTTTAAGCAGCCTGTTTAAGGCATGAGCTGGAGATGGGAGGATGACTGTTCTGATTCAGAATGGGTACTGTTTCAGTTCCTCCCTGGTCACCTCCCCACAGGCACCATCCAGTCCTGACTCTGACAGCCCAAACCTGGGGCTGGAACTGCAGTGGAGTCACCCAGCATCAGAAGCCAGGGTGTGCATCACTACCAGCAAGAGCCTTCAGCAGCACTGAGCCTTAACTCTGCGAGGGAAATAAATTATAGTATTCATTTTGGGGGGTTAGAAAACCAGTTCATTCTGCAGATATAAACAGTATAAAATAAAGTGTAAAATAAATCATTAAAAATGGGAACACGGCAGGAGAAGAAAAGGAGTAAGGAGAAAGGAAAGGAGAGGTAATGAATCTGGAAGGACAGATAAGCAGCTGAAAGATGAAAGAAGAAAAAATCAGAAAACAGACCTGCAGTGGAAGGAGAGTGTCACAGAAATAGACATTTGAGGGGCAACTTCATTTGGTGACTAAAGTCAGTGGATTTAATGTTACCTGCAGATTTACAGCTTAAACTTTCAAGGAAGTAAACTTCTGAGTGGTTACAATGTCATCTAACCTTGGAGAAGCATTACCAAGTGGTTAATGTACATAGAGCCACGTACTAAGCAGTTTTACTGAGGTATACATACACATACTATTTTAATATACACACACACACACACACACTCCATTTTTTAGGACTCCAGAAGGAAAAAAAAGAAGCTTTTTGTGAAAAGTATCAATGTTTGCTGTTGTCAAAGAGGGAAAGCTACATGCATTTCATCTGCTGTTATTTCCCAGCCATGCCGGAGGTATATCACCAACAAGATGTTACCCAACAAAGCCTGGGAATGTGACAACTGAGTGAAAGCTCTGCAAAAACAGACTGAACGATTTGTAAATTAATCTGAAATGAGACAAGTATGTCAAACATACCCATCCAAAAGCACAACAAATTTTAAAATTCAGTGCTATGTCACCAGTGATGGCAGTTTCTTGAGAGGCACAGCCATGGGGGGAATGTTCCAAAGCTCCACTTCCCTGCACACAGCTCCTGCTTGCGCCTGGGCTGGAGCTTGGGGTAGAGAGAGTAAATTCTTGTGCTCACACACTGTAAGAGCAAAAGCCATTGCTTTACAGCAGCAAGGCTTTCTCTGACCTTTAGATGTTGCACATCAGAAAATGGCACCTCATTACGCAGCAGCAAGAAGTTGGAGTAAGTGGGTTTTTTCCACTGTTAAAAAAAAAAAAAAAAGGAACAAAAATAAAACCCACAAAACAAACAAACAAATCCAAACCTGTCCCTCAGCCAAGATGCATTTGGGTCCTTTCCTTAGTACAAATCCTTCTCTGTGGAGTAATAGAGTTCAGTGAATAAAACCTGCCCCTCCTTCCTAATTCACTCCGAAGTGGAGATGATTAAAATGAACCATTTATCTTGGTCCCCTCTGCACAGGGCCGCTCCGAGCCACAAGGAGAAGGTGTAGTATTGCTTAGCAAGGAAATTCCAACAAGGACATGGCACAGTTTCTTAGGACCAAATCCAATTAAAACATTTCCATTTTCATCTCCTGACCACCCAAAGTAAAGCAGAGAGCATCCAGCTCCAGAGCACTTCAAAGCGCTGTTTAATTGTATGAATATTTTAAACAGAACACAAGAGAGACAGATCCTCTGCTGCTTTCAATTAGCACAGCTTCACAAAGTCAGAGCGATGTACACCAGTGAAGAGACTAGCCCCAAATGGGGTTTAAGGAAAAAAAAAAAAAANCCAAAAAAAAAAAAAAAAAAAAAAAAAAAACCAAAAAACCAACACAACACCCCACCACTGAAAAGCACAATAATGCAGTACTAAAATTCGGCTTTTGCAGAACATTCAAATATTTCTAGTGCTGCTCCTCTGAGTGATGCTTTATATAGTGCTAAAATTTACAGTTATCTGATTTTAGCCATCATCCCTACCTGGCAGGGTTAACCTTGCTTGTAGCTGGTGGGGGTGCAGCCTAAACACCTCCTGAGTCCTGCAGAGCTGAACATCACCGTGCCCTGCCTTAGAACCCCTGGCTGTAAGGGAAGGTGCGTCCCCACCGACACGAGATTACCCATTTTTGAAAGTCTCCAGGCTTTAGCAGGAAAAAGAATTCAAATACCCCTTGAAATGTGGCACAGAGTACTGGGTGTTGGAAGGCAGCCTCGTCTGCAGCCTGTCATTTTTGCTCTGGGGCTCTGAATAGTGTTTCTGGTATAGCAGCTCTTGGAGTTGTCTCATTCAGGGAAAAAATATACCCTGAAAAGAGCCTTCTGCTTCAGAGTCCAGTTCAGAAGACCTCGAGTCTGAAAGGGCCACGGAGATTATGAATAAAATACTTGTGTTTCCTTTTATGTGGAAAAGGGCAGATTTTCAGGATCTCAACAGGAAAAGCTACAATTTACAGGAAAATATTCAGTAGGATTTGAGACTTACGTTCCCACAAGAGACCTATTTTAGATGGTTAACCCCCCCACTGACAGAGTCCAATTATCTGGGGTTTTTCTAGCCATTTCTGTGGAACCCTGTTAAATTTTTATAGAATCCTTAAAATTCCCACTCTGGTGGATCCTCCGAGGTTTTGTCATTAAGGCAATTCCTGGAAGAGTGCTCTGTGTTAGAGGGAGGAAGAAATAAAGAACGAGTTGCATCCCCAAAGAGCCAAGACACACACAGAGCATATCCACAGGAGCTACAACAACCAGCCCAAAACTGTAAAAGCTGATGGCACATCCCTAAGTTGCTCTTTAGAGAACTTTGTAAAGTCTTGTGCTTGTATCTGTGATAATGAAAGCGATTAGCACAGTATGATTAAACTCCCCCTAGGACATTTTTTTATTTTAAATTGAAGGTTGGAAGTTAGATTTATCCTCTTCTATAATGACTTTTGGATTATACCATCTGAACTGCACAGTTTTAGCTTGTATAAAAATATTAACCCATGAGAGAACTCACAGAGATTGAAGGTGTTACCAAGTCTTAGAATCCCATCTGAAAAACTTCTCTTCACCACCTTTTTTTTCCCCTTATAAGTCTTTCAAGTAATTTGTAAATCCTCATTTTATATGTTTCTTAAGCTCAAGATATTCAAAGCAGTATAAAGTGCAACTGGTCCCTGCAAGTTTCAGCTCCCCCAGCCTCGGAAAAATACTGTGGAGTTAATCTGAGAAGAAAAGGAAGAGAACCTTGTATTTTAAGCAAACAAAAAAGAAAAACCAGAAAACCAAAACCCACACACAACCACCTCACCTCCGAGTAACAGCTTTCCCAGGGTGAAAATGACAATCATGCCCCTGGGACTGGTCACTTCCCTGCATGGGAAAGAGCTGGAGGGGGACAGGAATTCTGAGGTCCCCACTCTACACCATGGAAGGGGCTCCTGGGTTGGGCTCGGCAGCTCCCAGCCCTCATCCCGCCAGCCTGAAACTCTCACAGCTAAGAGCTCTAGGACAAATCCTGCTCCAGCATCAGGCTGACAGCCCCTGAAAGTCTGCAGGACCCACGCAGGGCACTTTGCTCCCACAGAAAAGGGTTTTTCCCCCCTCAGCCTTGCTGCCTTCTCAAAGAGTTGCTCGACAGCAAGAGTTACGGTGTCTGGATGCTGTAGGGCTTTGCCACATCCATCTTTCTAACAGTTTCACATGTCACTGACAGAGTAGCCTATTTAGTTTCAAGGCCTTTGAAGAATTAGTGTGTGCCAGACCCACAGTGCTAAACAGACTCTCTGAAAGTTAATGGGTGACAAACTGCATACATTAAGTGCTTGGAAAATTGATCTGATGTCAGGTGAAGGAAATTTTTCCACAGATCCTCTCTTTGGGCAAACAGCTAGAAGAAAGGACCTCAGACATCTCCCATTTTATGTGTGGGGGATCTTCTCCATCCCCTTATTAGCTGAGCTCCCCTGCAGCAGTGTCCCAAGGATTCTTGCTGCCATCAGGTCAAAAGTAGTGCCCCAGAATGAGGCTGTAGAGCCCAGAAACTGCATCTCACAGATACACACCCAGTAAGTCCATGTTTCTTTCCATCACAGACCAATTTTCTATGTATTGCCCTTCCAAGAAAAATACATCTGCTAGTTTTGTACTCTGATCTGAACATTTTAATGTTCAGGTCAATGTCAAATTTCTGACAAATTTCAGGATCAAGTGGACTTTTAAAAATAAAATAAAACAAAATTCCACTGGCCAAAGCTTCTCCCCTCTCTTTAATATTAAGATCTGATCTACTTACCTGCCCATTGAATTCTAAAGTACAGAGATAAGTTACAATATTTGCTACTCAAGAAAGTGAGAAGTCTGTGTCTCTTGCTGAATAAATTCTGTCTCTGAGTTTGAAAACCAGTGATTTACTCCTTAAATATTTCCAGTATGAAAATTGTCTTTAAACGTCACACTTTCATAATACTTTTTTTGAGAATTCAGCTTCTCTTTACTGCTAGTCATCAAATCTGCCATTTTCTACTCTCGACTTCCACTGCACAATGCCTCTCCTAGGAGGCAATTATATATGCTTTTTTAGTATTCTTAAATGTTATCATATCCCTCTGAAAAACAGTTGTCAGATCTCTTACAAAAATCTAAGGGATTGTTGTTTTGCTTGGAATGCCTTTGCTTACAATAAATCAGATTAACAAGACTAACTAAGTGCAGTTTAACTCTTCCCACTGTGACTTGAGACTTGCCTGAACTACACGTACTGCACTTTTCAAGCTGTGCCAGCTATTTTTACCCATTAACTGAAAATGAATTAGGGAAGAAGCACTTCACCATATACTTTTTGTTCCCCTCAAATCAGCATGATGGATGAGCAGGGTGACTGGCAGTTGTCTCAGCACATACCTCTTCCTTTGTTAGGCCAACAAAAGGGATCAACAGCCCAAAGCAGTGAGTGAGGACAATTTGGGTGCTTGAATTCAAGATGCTGTTCTCAAAGTTGCCCTCAATAAACTGACCAAGTTCCGTTGTGCCCTATATTTTGCCCCTGCTGGGGCAAACCCTGGCAGGATTCAGAGCCTTCCTCCCATCTGGGAGGCTCCTCCTGGGCAGTGTCCCTGTGTCCCCCCATCCCTGTGCCACAGAGGTGAACACCAGCAATCCCAAGGCACCTTCAACTGAGTTCACCACAGCTGCTAAAAGTTCACACCAGAGATCTCTGTGTCACCCCGAAAGGGTGCTGGGAGAGGGGAGTTTGACCCCCCTCAGGCACACAGGGACTTGTGCCCTGGCCTCTGCCATCCCCAGCTGAGGTTCAGATCATAGCAGTGAGCACCTCTGCCTCCTCCCTGCACCAGCCAGGTCCATCCTCCGGGATCTGGGACTGGAGGGAGAAGCCAAACAGAGTAAGATAAGCACCCTAGGTTAGGATCTTAAGGCATCAGCAAGCAAAGAGGGTGCAGAAACATCTCTCTCCAGCATTTCCTATTGGATCACCCAGGCAAGTCTCTGGCAGGCTACAGACAACCTTCAAGGGAATCCCTCTTCATCCATCCTCATTCAGGGATAACGGAGATTCACAGAGCCCCGAGGATCCCAGCTTGTCGACAGCAGCCTTATTAACCCAGCAATTAAGGCTAAAATTGACCAGTCCTTTACCAAGAAACCACTTGCACACAATGCTTGGCGTATTTAACATTCCTTGATCACTGCATAGCTCAATTAACATGCACCACTCATTTCCCAAGTTTATAACAAACAATAAATAAATCAATATACACCTATCACTTCTCATCTGAGAAAATCAGCTGCATCATCCCTGCTTTTAGTGTCCTGAGATAGAAAAGCGCAGCGAAACAGGTCGTAGAGAAGGTACCATAAGCATGTCAGCATCAAAACAGAGAAAAGCCAGTGGAAATGAAGTACAAATACTTAAGAGCAAGATTCTCATCACTTGAAGGGGACCTGGATTCCATCCTGCCCTTTTCAGAGCATGGAGCTCAGACAGAGAATACATGAACGCCTCTCCAGAGAAGCATTGCCTTTTTACGCACAAAAAAACGTGTATTTGTAAGGAAACAGATGTACAAAACTTGGAGCTACTGCTTTCCAAACAAGCCACTCTCATTGAAATTCCTGATGGATTTGTGTTCCCAGGTAGCCTCTCAAAAAACCATGTCACTGTCAGCAGGGGAGTGACTGGGAGGAGAGTACACAATCTATATCCTAAATCAGAAGGATCTCAGCAAATGAGCTGGCCAAGGAACAGCACAAGAGAAATGGGGCATGTGATGAAAACACATAAATCTGTCCTCCAGCAACCTTGATGCCACAATTTCCAGACACCCTCTCAGAGGGCTGGACCTCTTGTTCCCAATTCTTTTTCATGAGTAATTCAAATTCCTGAAGTGGACTGAAAACTTCAGCCAAACTCGTATCACCATATACAGTCTCAAATACTTGTAGGACCGTTGCATTGTGAATCCCCATGCAAACTAGTGTCTCCATGGGCAGCTGGGCAATCTCTGGCCCTGGAGCTCAGCTCAGAGATGCTCAGGTGATTCAAAAATCAGTAAGTCACCACACAGAAAATGTCTCTATCAACCCCTCTGACCAGTGACACCTGGAACAATAATTTTAGGAGTGGGCAATCCAAATGGCAGACACAGTTACAGCAGATCTGAGCCACCAACACACCTCTCCTCAACCTTCCAAGGTCACAGCCCTGTGACATCTCCTGTGCTCAGGGGGGAGGTGCTGCAGACCCCCAGGGCACTGCTCTGAGCTGATGTCTGAGGGCACCCCAGCCCCACGATGGCACACAGCACTTCTAGCCTCTTCCTGGGAGGTGCCAGCATGGATAGGAACCATCACTCACCTCCTAAACTGCCTGGCCCCAAGCATGAAAAATAAGGATGAGAACAGAACAACTTTTTAATGCACTTTTCAAATGTAAAACTCACCAGCTCATTCAACACCATCAGACAAACTTGCATCTGCTGCAAAGTCCGTTCCTTCAGGCCCACTAACCCTCTGAAAAGGTTAATTCAGAAAAACTCACTGTACTAAAAAAGCTTGCAAGGCTTTTCCTGTGATCCTTGTCTCTCACCTGGGCTATTTCCAACTAATTGTTCCTTAACAGCTCAGCCACCAGTGCTGTTATGGGTGCCATGTTTCCATAAATGCTCTGAGCTGAGCCTGGCCACAGAGAAGCTCACTGAGAACAGGAGTCAGACCAGCTGTTCCTTTGACCTATGTATGTTTTTTTAAATATGCAATTGTAAATCTTATCTCTTCTACACATATGGCTCCTCTACAGAAAATGCTTTTTCTGCTAAGAGTACCTCTGGGGGCATAGCATTAGCTGCAAGCAAGGAATGCAAATACTGAAGTGCTTTATCACCATACAGAATAGAAATGCAAAAGCAATATTTGACACAGAGCTATTTTTCAAATTATTTATTAAAAAAAAAAAAAAAAACACCAAACAAACAAAACCCCAAAACAAACAAAAAACCCCACAGGTGACCAAAGTCTTCTGTAGGTACATGCAAATAAAAACCAGTACAATTTAAAAAGCAAAATGGTTGCTATTTCCAGTGAGACACTGTATTTAAAAAACTTAATTCCCTTTACTGTGACTTTTCAGATGGCCTGCACTCATAAGTAAGCCAGGCAGAAATCAAGAGCAGGGGGGAACTGAGGCACATTTGCTATGGGAAACTGCAGGCAGGAGGCCTCTGGGGAATAAACATCCCACTGTGTTACTTGCACACATCAGAGCAGAGAAACAAGTTTTCAAGGAAAAGTTGAGTTTTTTACCTGAACATCAGACTACTCATGCAGCCTTTCCCCAGGAGACTAAATTATTGCACTGCTTGGGAAAAAATATATCAAGCTTAGTGCAAGCTAAGGAACTCCATGGAGCAGTTTGGAGCAGGAAGCAATTACTGCTGTGATGTGGACTGCTGGAAGCCAGAGGCAGGGACAGGGGATGCAAGAGCTGGGTCATGTCAAAAGCACCATAGATATTTCACACTTTCCTCTGAGCAGCTGTACACTTCACCATTTCTGAGAATTATTTTGTTGGGTTTTTGGGCTGCCATGTGAATTACCAGTAGGTTTTTCATGGTAAGTTTCTGAGTTCATATATATGATGATTTTATTGAATCCATAAACTCAGCTGACACTGCTGAGCTTCATCCAATTATGAGGTAAACTAATGTAAAATCCAAGCAGTGTCTGGGCAGCTGAGTCAAAAGTCAAAATTTATAAGAGAGCAAACCTGAGGTAGTTCCTGCATTTTCAGGTTTCTGACACTGCAGAGATAAGTTTTGAGCTATTTGTATAGATTGACAACTTTTTAAACAAATATTTTAATATTATTTCAAATGTCTTGACATCCCTGACTTTAGCATCTTTTTGGCACCTGCCATTACCCATCTAGTTTTGCAGGAGACACTTACGGGTTTCTCTGGAGTCTGGGTCCAGTTGGGTTTATGTGAAGCCAGCCTCAGACCTGGAGAGGTCTGCCAGTACTGTGGTTATCACCAGCACTGCTGCCTTGTCATTCTTGGCTGCTTTTGCCCCAGCTGGAATTCCCTGTGTGCGGTGATTGAGAATGAACCATGGAACATGACATTTACAGAGCCAAGATTAATCAGAGAAAGGAGCGTTATCCATTTACAGGCGAGCAAGCCTTTACGTAGTAAAACATTTTCCTTCTACTGCATGTGATTATTATGTTCCCTCTCAATTTATTCCTCCTCACACCTCTCCTCATCTGGAATATAACACTGTGGTTTTGCCAAGACTCACTTTGTGAGATGAACCCTACTTGTTGGAGCACCTTTGCCCGACACTGGGTTATTACTGATCTCTTCCCAGTCTTCTCCTTTCACTGCAGCCATCATTATGTGCAGGGGAGAAGTCCATAAACCTCCAAAAGAATCATCTTGTGGAGAGACTCCAAGCAGCATAGGATGCTGCCTAAGCAAACCTCTTCTCTTCAGTACATCTATATTTATTTTTCTAAACCACTGAGGAGACTCCAACAAAATGCAAAACCCTCACAAGTGATTTTCTAAGATAAGCAAGTTGTCAGCTTTGCTGTTCACATCAGGTTTGACAATCTCAGGTACAGGCTGAGCTTTTGCTCTGCTTTTAGATTATTTCTGAAATCCACAAGCAGCCTTGCAGCGAGCATGACTTTGATAAATAGGGAACCTGGGTCATCTCACTGGCAAGTTTTCACTTGGGTATCCTTTCTAGGATAAAATATCCCTATTTATCATGCAAGAAATGACATTTTTATGTTATTGCAGTAGTTGGTACCACCAGAGGAACAACTGAGGTACAAACTGCCTCTTCTTTTAACTACGAGGAAGAACAACACAGAGATTCATGCTCTTGTCAGCTTTTTTCTGATCTGCAGAGACAATTCCTCAGCATTCAGCAAGGTGGGAAATGCAGAAATTCTTTTCCTCATGGTAAAGACTGCACCATTGCTGATGATCTCTGAGCCTCTGCTTTTATCATCAGCCAAACTCAGTTCCCTGGCCAGAAAATGGTCTCATACCTGGAGGGGCAGCAAGATTGCTGCACTCCTGGAGGGGTCTACATGAACAGGAATGAGGGATCTGCTCATATTTTTATCTTTCTGTACAAGAAAAGACAAACACTCAAAGCCTGGCCGGAGAGGGGACATACCCAGCACTTGGTCTCCCTCATCCAGGTCCAATCACCAGAAAAACTCAGCTGACCATATTAAGGTAGTAGAAAGTACTTTGAAGTTTATGTCTTAAATAAAACTGCAATTAAATGAGTGATTTCTGGCTTAAATCCCTCATAGGAGCAGGGGGTGAGAACATTAGGGGCTGCCCCACATAGAAGAGAAAAAAATCCTGGCTCACCTATGTGTGTCTGCTCAGGCATGTGTGTATCAGGGAGAGAATATCAACCAACAAATAATGATGCTAATCCTTCTATTAATATTTAAAAATTGAAAAAGCTGTGTACATCTTCAGGGAATACTTGAAGCAAGATCTTGGAGTATGGCACATCTGGAGTGCAGTTGTAACATATATAATGGTGTGAGACGCCAAAGGAAAAAGCGTCAGGTTGGAATCAGGAGTTCTGAGCACAGCACCAGCTCTGCAGAGCCTGCAGCGCCTTGCTAGGGGCAGGCAGCAGATCCAAACAAGGGCCTGCAGTCTGGATATTGTTCATATTTTGCACTGAGGGTGCCCCTGCTCTGCAGGTTCCCACAGCCACAAGGAGATGGAAGGAGCAGCAGCGACGTTCTCCCACTCCCACGGGAGACATGTGCCTGTTCCTCTTCTGTGTTACCAATCACACAGACAGGATCTGCTTGTCTAAGCTTTTCCAGGAAATCTTAAGGACAGACTAAAGCTGAATCTGAAGACACATGATTGATTACAAGCCTGAAGGTGCTGAGCAAAGCACCAGGCCAGCAGGACCCCATCTCTCACTGCTGGAGAGGGTGGGGGGTGACAGCCTGAGTCTGCTGAAGTTATTGGTAAAACGTCCCTGGTGACCAGGATTTCACTTCCCAAGCCTCCCTGGGAGTTTCATGCTAACAGCCCAGGCTGTTGGTCCTGCTGCTGTGCTGCACAGCAGCTTCTGGCTGAGGGAAAATCCATACCCTCTATCAGCTTCTTTGCCACGTTGCTCTGCAAGGGGGAACCAGAGGGGATACTGGCGTCTTCCTGGCTTTGCGCAGGACTTCAGATAGTGAGATACCTCTTAGGAGAACAGGGATGAAGCTGTTTAGAGATGTTTCCAGCAGCCACTGACAGCACTGGCCACTCAGCAGCATTCAGGGATGACAGAAAGAAAAAGTATCAGTGAAGGGAATTAAAAGGACTTTCTCTGTTTTCTGGCTTGACAAAAGCAAACAAAATCAGTGTTTAAAAAAGACATTTCCTGACTGTAATAACACGAGTCAGAGGCTCATAAGCTTTTTTTAAAGGAAGCATGTGGTTAGTGAATGCTACAAAGCCAAATGGAAAATGTCCTCTCTTTCCACTAACATGTGTTCATGTAAAGCTAAATCAACTGTTTTGTGATTTTGCAGGTACAGTGGGATAAAACATATTTCAAAGGAATTAGCATGGCCAAACTAATGCATCAGAACGTGTCAGGTGAATGAATGGTATGTATGGCTGGAAAGCAAACACTGGGGGTTTACTTTAAAGGGAACCAATGCTTCAGTTTTTCCTACTGTGCTCCCTAAATCCTCTTATTTAAACACAGGGGTAGTGAAGATTAGCACTTCTATTTTCTAGCTCTTTGGATTGGGGCACTTTCCCCCTCATAGTGCAGCACATGAATCACTCTGAATAAAAAAACACTGCTGTAAAAAGCAAAAAAAGTATTTATTCAGTGATTTAGTCACGACCATTGGAGAAAAGAGTTCGCTCTCTTCTCTTTCCTCCCTTTTAGTCTCCAGATAGAAGGGTAGAAGGAAAATTCACTTGAAAAAGGCTGCAGCTCTTTGTGTGGTGAGCTGATTGAAATAAAGCTTACCTGCCTTTGCATATATTTGCAGTTTAAAATGGATCTGTATTTACACTAGATGAAATATTTACCAAAATGATTATGAACATTTTTCATTTGTATAAGTCAATGAATTATATCTCTAATGCTGTTTGAAGGATTGGAGCATTTTTTGCAACGAGAAGCAACGCTTTGGCAATACTATTTTTTCATATAGTTAAGGAATTGGCTATTTTTGGCAGAACATTTACTATCAAACAAATATTTGAAGCAGTTCTGAAGGTTTCTCATTATCAATGAATATTAGTCTCAGCTTTTAAGTCCTTTGCCACTTATTAAGAAACTCAAGCAGACAGCGCTGCACAATAAAGTTCAGGCCCGCTTATTAATGTGTGGGAAAAATAAATTCTGAGAGAAACCTGTTGCTGTCAGCAAAGACACCAGAGGAGATGAAAAAGGGAAAGAGAACAAACACATTTAAAAATTGAAATACCCACAGCAACGCCAGGCTCCCAACAGTTATAATTTGCTGTACGTCTCCAAAGGTAGTGGAACATCACTGTGTCCCAGCAGCCAAGGCTTTGCCCATCCTGCCATGCTCATGCAACTCAGCAGCAGTATTTCTTCTCTGGCAGAGACTCCATCTGTTGTGCTGTTACAGCATCTGAACTTGCTGGGGTGCTGCCAGAAAGAATGTTTTCTTCTCTCTTTGGAGAAACAGCTATCCTTGATGATCCTTGCTCTCCTGAGCATTAGGAAACCACACTGAGGTGTCCTCTGAAGAGAAAGACACCCTGAGAAAGTGCTTTACCAGCCTTTATCTGAGCAGGTGGCTCAAACTCTTCAATCCAGTTTTGGTTGGTCCCAAATCTTCTGTTCTTGTGCTCATTTGAATGAGAGACTCACAGAGACCTTGTATATTTACTCAGTCTAAGTGGTGCCCTTTGCTGTTGAAACTTATGGTGATAATAGCATCATAAAAGCTTTATTACACATTATTGTCAAATTCCTTACCTTAGTCTTCCAAAGGGAAGAGGATCTTAACAGCACAACAGCAGTGTGGCAGCATTAGGGATGCTGGAATAATCATTCTAATTGATCTTGGAAGGGATGAGCAGTGATTTTCATTAACTGAGCTCCTTCTTATTGCTTGGGTGTGAGTTATGAATATAACAGTTTTCACATGAGTGTACCTTCAGTTCAAACACAATATAATCTGCTTCAGTAAACAGGTGAAAGAATGCAGTTTTCAGCAGCATTTTTATTAAGTACTGGCAAACCCTTATGCATGTTTATGCTTGATAAAAATACAGCCAATCCAGATGCAAAACAATGTGACAAGTTATGGCATATGACAGGTTAAGCAAAATATACCCAGTACCAAAAGCTACCCACCATCCCTGCAAAACTCAGATCACAAGCACTGGGAAGTAGAAGGGGTGCCTGTGCTCCTCAACATGTTAAATTTCAACCATCCACTTTCTAAAAAACTGTAATTCACCCCAGCAAGGCTGTGTAAATAACCCCCACAGAATAACCTGCTTAGACATCTGCAAGTGGATTGCATCTTGTACTGGTGTTGAACTCATTCTGTTGAAGAGCATTGACAACGTGTCACTTCCGGAAATTAGACCCTAAAATTTCCTGTTATTCACCATTAGTTTTCTTTATTCACTTTTGGTTATATATGTAGCCTACACAAAAATGCGCTAAGGAAATCACTTGGTTAAGCAACCAGAGAATGGTGTCCTTGACCACAAGCAGTTGAGAACATGAGCCATCACCTATTTTGTATGAGAGCTCTGTGATCACTCTAAATCGCTGTAAGCTGGCTCTGCCACCAAAACAGCTGTCCCTGTCCTGCCTTGCTTCATCCTGTCCCATCCCTGCATTTCAGTCAAACATCTCTACAGCTGCACGGCAAAACAGAGAAGGGATCTGAGCCAGATTCAAATTACCCTGATGAAAACCAACAACTGTGTCTTATGGTGGCCCTAAGGCATTAAGAAAGGCATTACTCCATCTTGGAACAAAACCTTACGGGATGTTTCCAAGTATATTGTAGTACAGCATTTTCCATGCCTGTAAAAACAAGATATTTCTATTTAAACAGTAAATACCAATCCTTCTGCAAGACCCGTTCTGGTTCCCAATTGTCATTGTTCCAAATTTTGAATCACCCTGCTGATTTCAGAGCTCTGGGGCAGATCTGATTTAGTGTGACTACATGCAACTCCCCTGGGTCCTCAGGGCTGGTGCTGATTTCATTTGAGATGCACAAACTGTGTACTGTGCCCATCATCCTCGGCATTCACTTGAATGACTGCAGCCACCCCGGGATAAAATCCATGGATTTCATGTGGTTACACCAAGAAATGCTCTTAGCCCTGGAGCTGGATGACAATACAAGTAGCCTGAGCTGTAAGAGCAACGAGAATTGGTGAGCAGTTCAAAGATGCTCTTTCAGACAGTTCTTTTGCTACATTACCTCATTGCCATTTTTCTTCTCCATTAGACTGTGCTGTTGTGACTCTCTCATTTAGGGTCATCTCAGGTCTGCAGGACACAGCATTAAAATGGAGAGAGGAGGATATTTTTAGGTCTACCGTAGAAAAACATGAGTAAGCATGGATGTTTACAGTAAAATTAGAGAATGTACAAGGAAGAAACATGAAAATAAAAATATTTTGCTACACTTCTCCCTTTCCTGTTGTTGTTAGACACACAAACGCACACACACATGCTCACTTTGGTGAAAAGGCATGAACTGTTTATTGCAAAATCTGACTCCACTTTTATAGTATTTCTACAAAGACTAGGGATTGGGGGAGAAGATTGAAACCTCTCTCCATCCCATTGGCCAAGACAACTGTCCATCAGCTGCCTATATCTCTAAAACAAAGAATGTAAACTACCTTGAATTAAGGAAAATATTGCTTCTATTCATAACACCCGTGTGTGAGAAACTACTTAAGAACTATGAACTGTGAGACACACACAGAAGGCTGAAAAATCAGGGCGACACTTCCCCGAGCAGTAATCACAACTTTAGATCATTTAAGTAGGGATACCTGAGAGCTAGGGTGGAGTTGAATCCAACTACACCATGCATGACCCACTCTGGATATGTCTGGCAGGGCAGGACTGACTTTGGTCAGCTCTCCAGTTGAGGCTAGTGTGGATCTGTGCCCTGGTTTCATTCCAAACTCCCCAGCCCAGAGAATCCATAGAAAAGTCACCACCGGGTCAGCATCTATCATAGCTCTACTACAAACACATGCCCTGCCCACGGTACGGCGGTGATAGGGAGCACAGGGGTTTCTTGGGGAAAGTGAACAAGACATTGCTTGTTGTTTCTTGCTCCTGTGTCAAGTTTTCACTGTGCTGCTTAATCAGTACTGCTGCAGGCAGGGAATGTGGGTACTGCTAGTGCTTTTGCTGCATTCCTGCTGCACAGAAATTGTGCTGTTTATTTGCTGAAGTCTTCATCACAGTGACGGCAAGAAACAAGGAATTTAATGCTCGATGGTATTTTCAGTGTCACTGGGAGAATGTGCAAGAGCAAAAGCTCGGTTCAGTTTGGGTTATTTAGGAACTACTTGAAACACTGCTAAAGGACCATGTGACGTAATTAGGCACCAGGTCAGAACAGCTCCCAGTACAATAAATAACTTAGTTTTGGAAACATCTTTTCCTGTTCATTAGGAAAAGCAAGTGTTAAGCAAGTAATCTGTCTCTTCAGCGCAATTTCAACACAATATATGTCATGACTTGTCTTACAAAATGAATTACAAGGCTCTCTGATAAGGCTTCATTTTACTAATAGTAAAGTGGCTCCATACACCCAATAGAGCTTTGTTAAGATGGAAGCATATTGTAGCACTAATGAAGCATGAGTTCAGCCTAATTAACAGGCTGGCAACAGCAATCATACAGCCTTTTCATTCACTTTTATACATTCTGTCAGAGTAACAAAGTTGTGTTTCGGCACTGCTGGAACCCTTTGGCTTTGCTCCCTCTTTGCACGCCCGCTAATCCCTCTCCTTTGTTCCACCGGGCCCGGATCCAGCTGAACGCTAAACCCGTGTAATCACGGATAACAGGGCAGGGCCCTGGGCAAAGGCCCTGCTCACCACCCACCTGCCAGCTCCCACTCCTCAGTTTAACTTCAGGAACCAGAGCTGATCCCTTGCAATCAGCGGGGCCGCTCACAAATTTCCAGCTAAGCACATACTAAAGTGCTTTACTGGATTACAGCCACAGATTGTATTGTAAGAGGAACAGTCACAGGCAGAATTTATTTGCCTGAATAACCTATTCTGGCCATCTTGGAAAACAATAGCATTTTCATTACCCAGTTCACAACTCACCTGAATGAACAGGAAAGGCTCCTTGTCTCCAGCTACTTTTTCATTTGGGCTCCTAAGATGAGCCTTTGAAAGGCAATCCAGGGCAGGTGAGTTATTTGTGTCTGATGTGGATATGATGGAGGAGATATCCAGACAGAAACTAACTTTTTTTCATTAATTTCAACATGTTCCGTCAAAATCCCTCATTTGAGGTGCTGAAAATAAGCCTGCAGATGGGGAGCCACAGACCCTCTGCCTTGGCCCAGCTCCAGCTAGGGGAATTACATGCTGTCTGGCTGAAACCCCTCATATGGCTTCACATGGAAAAGTCCTTCTCCACTTTTCCTCCTGAAACACTGCAATGTAGAGCAGCAGTCACAGAGTGGCAACTGGGCAGTGTCTACAGTTCAGCAGTGGTGGGAGCAGTCTCTTATAGACTAAATAAAGGCTGAATTCTTTCAGTAACCAGCACAGCTTCCCTGGAGAAGATTTTTGTGTTTCAAGGTATGGCTCCTGGCCCATGAGAGCTTCCAGATGGCTCAAAAGGTGCACAGATAGGGCTGGTGGAAGGGTTAGGAGAGAGACACCCTCTATACCACACAATCTTGGGGAAAATTCATCTCCAGCTCTGCAGTAATGAAACCTGACTGCAGAAGGTCTCCTTTTCCACTTTATTGTAGTCAAGGGTGTGGCCCTGCTGTCAGTCACTTGGGACATCCTCTCCAGAGCTTCTGCTCCAAAATCATTCAAGATTTATGCACAAACTCAAGCTCAGAGACTGACCGCCCTCAGAATGAATTTGTCTTTCCTTGGTTGAAGTAAATCACACACCACATTTTTTACATAGAGTAACTTTGTAAGCAGCATGAGAAGAGATGAAGGAAGCTGTGATCAAAGCCTCCGGTAAGACTGCAGTCATTGAGGGCATCTAACAAGATGCCAGATTTTGCTCTTGTTCTAAAGTGTTCTTCAGAAGCTGCATTTTCGTTTGATCACATGTTTAAGTAAATCAGATCACTGCAGCAGAACTTCCACTGGAAGAATTTTACTCTCTTCTACCAGTTACAATGTATGGCAAACTGATAGGAGTAGGAAAATAGGGAAAAAAACCCACTGTTATTGGGGGAGATTTGAATAAAACAAAATTCAAATGGAAAGGCTGGACAGCTTTCATAGGCTGACAGTGTGTGGGGAAATCTATCTCTTGGTTAATGCATTTCAGGTCTCTCAGTGACTACTATTTTTTACTACAAGGAAGCTGAATCAGGACAAGAAGAGAGGTGGGACAGTTTGGACATCAAGTGACATCTCTCATTTCCTGTCCTTTGCTGGACTGCTTCTTACTCTACATTGCCATATTGTTCCAGGACACAAAAATGGTTGCATGTTCCATTTTTGCAGTGTTTCTGAATGCTTATAGTTTATCTGCTCCTTTTCTGAAACATAAAGAGTTCCTGTAACCTTGGCATTTTACACCCTTGAAGAGTTCTAGCAACATCACCTCAGCTTCCTGCAAACATCAACATAATGAGCACATCTCTTCCCACTGATCTCATCAGACAAACCAAATACTGAATAAACCCAAGCACTAGATTATCCTCTTATTCCTAAAGGGTTGTAAAGGAATTCTTCCAGATTAGAGGTACATGATGATAAAATCATAAATGCAATGCTATCCTTTACTTGACCTGAATACAGCTCTTCATTCTCAAGAGGTTCTTCCCCTTCCAGGAATCTAGTTTACCTAAAAAAGATACAGTTTGTTTGTACATAGTGAAAAATAATACTAGTGTACTAGTTTATCATAGAATAAGGTCAAAATCTTGTTCTCTGGCTATTTTTTTTGTTACTTTTATTGAACAGCAGAAATGCCTGCAGTGAAAGTGAGATGAAAAGCTCCAAAGGTATTACTCCCTTAAAGGGTAAAAAACATGCAAGGAACACTTCTTTCCAAGTGTTTCAGTTCACACTAATCTTGCAGGAAAGGAGCATTACAAGCTTTTGCTAAGTATGGCATCAAAGCAGAGCTCAGGAATGCTCAGGACATTTTTAGTAGCAGGCCCTGGTAGAACATACACCTTTATTTTCAGGTATCTTCTCCCACATCTGGCTGATAAAGCATTACTGGGGAACTCCTGTGAACTGAAGAAACTGGTTTGGGAACAGAATGAAATAATACATTACAATGAAGCCTATTACAAATGAGTGTCAAACCATTTTTGTTGATCTGAGAAAAAGATTAGAATAGGAAATTAAATTATGAAATTATTAGAAATTAAAAACTTTGAGACAAAATGTAGGCAAGCTCAAGACACAGACAAATAGTTACAAAATGGCTTTATTCTCCCAGGGAACATAGCACCATCAGCAACAAATATGCTGCTTGTCTGTAATTATATTCCAAACAGCCTTGTTTCCCATAAATCATTTGTTCCATATTTGCCTGGATTTTGTTCTTTGAGTTTTTGGTTGGTTTTTTTTCTGAACTAAATCATATCCATTAACACATAATGGCATGAGACATATTCCCATGCATAGGCAGAAGTGTTTCTCTCAAATCTGTCTAGATACCCCAGCTCCTGGGACATTTTAAGTTGTGTGACAGTGGCGTTCTCACAGCACAGTCATCAACTCAGATGCCAAATAGCTGATTTTCTCAACAAATGCTGCCTCTGCAGATGGAGCTGCCAGGTCCATGGCCAAGGGAAGAAGAACATGAGCCATTGTGGGTGCTCTGGGAGCAGCAGGGTGATAAGCAGAGAGGGATGAAGCTGTAAGCAAAGGATGAAGGGCAGCAGCTGGATCTGAGGAGACAGTCTGCTCATGGAGTGCTGACCCCCACAGCACTGAGTGAGGTTAAACTGCAGGGCCTGGTGGGTGAGATGCTTCCTCTTCAGAAAACCTGGGAAACAGGACTTCAATGACTCCAGGATCTCACCCTTGCCATTGAAAAGGCATTGATTTTCCTGTTATAATCAATTTCTTCCAAAAAATAAGGCAGTTTGGACTATCTCTTATTTGAAAATAATATTTTAAGAAACTCTCCTCCCCTTATTTGAAACGATGCAGGGTAAAAAATAAGTACTACTGAAAATACTATGAGAAAAATATTGCGAGTAGGAATGGAAAAGGTTACTCAAGTCATACTTTGATAAGAAGAGTTCCAGCTCTAGACATCCATACACAGCTCAGCAGATGGCAAAACACTGCAATTCACCAAACTTTCTTCTGTCTAAGCTGGGACAAGAGCTCAAGTGCTGTGAGTTGAAGTCTCCCATCTCTCCACCCAAGCCTGCAAGTTCTCTGCTGAACTCCTCTCCTGCTTTACGTGGTCCCACCAAGGGCAGCAAGAGGACAGCCTTTAAAACCACTGCTTGTTCTCTCAGCTCTTTTGCCTTGAGCCCAAATCTCAGGTGGGCAGCAGCCAGGGAAGAGAGGAACCGGGTACAGCTGCTGCAAGGACAAACCCTGCTGCAGTGTGTAGGACAGAGCAAGCTGACCCATCCCACCTCACCAGCATGAACATGAGCTCCTGCAAGGAAAATGACAGGGGGGAAAGCATTCAAGCTCTGGTTTAAAAATGTTCTTTCCATTTTCTGAATTTCGTTCTCCTCTATTTCAGGTAGCTGATTGAGGAGTTCTCCCCTTTACCCACAGCTGGAAATAAGAAACCCATGAGGAAAACCCTCATTGCCAATAAATGGCTCAAAAACCTCCCCAGTTGGGGACCTGCCGGGGCAGGCGGATTACAGTAACCAGCATCAACAGCTTTGCATATTCATGGCCTGTAATTGAGGAATAAGCAGTAATGCCATTATGCAAATCCCCGAGCTCTGAGTGGCTGAAGCCAGAGCTCAGCTTACACATCCTTACCAAAATAAACCCACGGCTCCGAGGCGGCAGCGCGGGGGCAAGCGCAGCCAGGGAGCAGGGAATGCTGAGCTGCAGGAAAAGGCACCGTAATTCATCGGCAACTAACTGTGCTCAGCCCTGAACTCCGGCAGCTGAGCCACCCCCTTCCCCCCTCAATATTAGATGTATTTGAGCTCACATTGCTCTTCTGGGTCCATGGTGAGTTAGAGGGCAAAATTATTGCCTGCAACAGGAGAAAGGCCATAGAAGTATATCAATAAAACTACATCCTTTCATGTGCTACCGGTGAGCTAAGCGGCCAGTATCATGGTGCCTTTCTTATTTTTTTTCTTAACCCTTTTCCACCTCCTCATCAGCAGAATTGGATCTGAGGAGGTGTATTTCATCCGGAGGATAATTCTTCATCAACTCCATTTGTGAACTTGTGCTTCAAGGTCAGCAAAGGTTATGAAGAAATGAATAGTTCAATTGGCATATTTAAAAGCAATCAGTAACTACAGGAACTTTTTTTTTTACTTAAAAAACCTGAAATACAGCCATGCTTTCAGAAGGATTCTGTTCAAGTCTGTCACACATTATTTTCCACAATACGTGGCTGACTCTGCACCAGCAATTCACTTCACCTTGATTCATGAATAACTATCCCTCACTTCCTACTGTAAATACAATTCTAAACATATGGGAGTGAATTTATAGTGAATTAGGGTTGTACATTATCACTGTGATCAGCTGCATTTCTTACCCAGCAGATGTCTGGGTAGTAAAAATCCCCCATGAGTACAGTATCCTGGAGTTTCCCAATTCCTTGATAACTGGTCCAAGAATTTCTCAGTCCTGCTGTGCTCTGATCCTGGTGGCCCAGAGCAGATGCTTGCTGTCTGCCCGTCTTCTGCAGCACTAATCCCACTCTCTCCACGCTCCCCATGCTCCCAGCAGGGCATCATGCTTCCCCTGCTTTTCTCTCTCATGTTATCTTCCCCTAAATGCTTTCCCAGTGACATTCATCATTTTCACAGTAACAAAACACTTCGACAAACTGAGCCAAACACCTCCCTGGTGTCATATCCCTGGTTACCACCAGAGTTACAAATCTGATGACTGATCTGGCTGGAATTATTTATGATACTGGTGATGCCATCATAAACATCAAGGTGGTCCTTGTAAGATTTCTCAACCCCAGTTGGTCCCCTCTCTTCCTGGGCATCTCATGACCCCACGGCAAGGGACAAGCTCTATTCCAAGCAAATGCCTGAAGAGAGACATAGCGAGCAACTGGCACAAAACTAAAGCCCACAGAAATCAAGCAACTAGTCCCAAAACATGGAAGACATATGGTACCGCCCTGAGAGCTTTCACATGAAATTATCTTTCCCACAGCACTGCTTTTTCCATCCCACAGATGCCTTACTTCTGGCAGTTCACATCTTCCAGCAGAGAGAAAAAAGTGTCACTGTCCCCCACCCCCTCCAATGGCTCTTGTTCCTAGAGGCTACAACAACATAAATGGATATTTTTGTCCTCCATCAGATCCTTGCAGGCTGCTGCCATTGATCACTTTGCCAGGTGATCGTCGGACAGGAGCCCAGGGTCTGTTGTGGTTGGAGCCACTTCTGGGACCAGTGGGCTCATCCTTAGTGTGACTTGGACATACCCAGACATTTGCCTGCCCTAGAGCTCCAGTGCATCTCAACACTTCACACCTTTGAGTCCCAAAGGATCAGCTTTTTACCTCTAACAGCAGTGATCTTGCACATACCACATCCCAAACATCAGGCTATCACTCAAGATCATGAGCACTAAGCTTTCTTCTGGCTGTCAGACAAAGCTCTGAAGAAGTAAACAAGTGCTGTCAGATACCATCTAAATTCCTGCCTCAGCATCCTGAAAATATTTCTCCAACCTCTTTTCTTCAATTATCACGAGAAAGCCCTCATCATCAGCCATTTGTCTTGTCTCCAACCTTGAATACCAGATTAGCAACTATCTTTAAACTGGTAAAAAGGCTACAAACACTAATTCATCCTTCTAGCAGAAAGTGACTTTTTTACATTGTAAGAAAATGAAAGTTTAAATGTAAGTAATGCCAACTTATTTATCATTTACTGAACAGTTATTGTTCACTGACTCCAAAACAGCACAAGGGTGTTACCCTCAGGGTAACACTAACGTCCAGTTCAGTCTCTCCAGAGCAGAATCATGGTTAATAGACTCATTTTTTCAATGCACAGCATTCATAGATATCTGCTTTTGAAACCTGGAACTAAAAGCCATGCAAAGCAGCAGAAACCCAACTGAACCAACTCACTGGGCCAAAATTTTCAAGGTGTAATTGCATAAACAAAAATGTATAAAAATACATATTTGTATGTTGTATGTACCATTTTTTAACTATTACATGGCAAGCTCTTCCAGGCAGGGCTGTTTCAAGGAATTAAGAGCTGTAAGGTGAGCAAAACACGAGCCCTGCTTTATTGAACAGCCATTAGTCATACTTAGAAACTGCACCATAACATTAGTTTTGCAGCTACAAGGTATTGGCCTTGAAGAGAATTAATGCATATGCACATATTTGCTACACAGTCATAAATTTTACTAATGCAGTTTTGTGAGCCTCTTAAATGGTAACCATTGCAAAAAAAAAAAAAAAAAATTAATAACAGGAAAAGCAGGGTAAAGTTCAACAGCAATATTTCATTACCAAGACAAGAAAAGAAGATAAATGACTCAGCTTCCTTGGTTCTCTCCTCTCCCCCCCAACATTACATGAGGAAAAACACACTACCCAACACGAACCTCTGTTATTGTTGGAAGTGTGGCAGCCTGGCAGGACAGCAGATCAGGAGGATTTTTCAATGCAGAGACATGTCAGTCACTAAAGAAGAGTTTACAGCAAAGCTTTTAACAAAGGAGCAGATTCCACATAATTTCTAGGGATGGACAAAATAATTAGCATTACTCTAGTCCCTCTTTTTACTGGACATAATTCCCTCTTTTCCTCTTCTTCCAGGGTGTCACCTGCTGTTGTGGACACAGGCTGGAGCCCCACCACATGCTGGGGAAAAACCTACAGAGAGCACACTGCATACAGGCTCAAAATGAGCAGGGAAAACAGAGCAATTCTGCTGTGAATAGCAGGATTTTCCATTTTTCTTAAAGAACCAGCAATCAGAACTGCCTGTTCCTACCCAAGGAGTTCATCCATATATTTCCATTCTTAATAAATGAAATCAGTTTTCAGCCCTCTGGTTGCAGAGAATGGCAGAAATGTGGCTTCCACAAAGGCCAAGGTGAAATCAAATGGGACTTGTTTTGTAGCCCTGCCATTCCCGGAGTTGTCTCATGATGTTTTGGGGGTGATGAAAGGAAGGGCCAGGTCACATTCCCTTAGTGCTGCCAGCCTCTGTAGTGGGACAAGTAGATCACAGACCTCAGGATTTTTTCTTTAGCTGAGGCCAAAGCATCAATGTTTGGCAGAAAATTCCCTCTTTTTACTGAGCAAATATGGTTAACTCTGAGAAAAGGCAAGATATGAGCCTTCACTCTATGTCTAGAGACCTGCTTAGTGCCTCAGACGAATATCCCAAAATCCACAGGTCCAGGGTGCAGGAGGGCAGGGAGGAGCAGCACTAGGGATGGGTAATTGCTACCACAATGCTCTTAATTTCTAAAAACCTCCAGCCTCAGCAGCAACCATGTCTCCAGACTCCCACCATTTCCTCAGCCCTGTACTGTGTTATGCCTTGTAAAAACTCCCCTGGTCCAGAAAGTGCTTTGCACATCCCACCATCCACTGCTGCCCCACCAGGAGCAGCAGTGCCTTGTGGTGCCATGCACAGTCCAAGCACAGCTGCTTTCTTGTGCTGGGCTCATCCAAGACCACGATCTGGTCTCCCTTGAAAACCTCGGTCTGTTGCTGTTGGGAAGGTATGGATGTACTGTTGCTTCTGGGAGAGCTGCTTCATGACCCTCCTGCACATAGTTTGTACTGTAGTAAAGAACACAAATAAAACCATAGGAAACTTACTCATGGGAGGAGTTTGGCTGCTGACAACCCACTTTTTCCTTGTTTGAAGATTTTATTCCAGTATCTAAGTGAACATTGTAGATTTAGGTAACAGCCTGCAAGATATCAAGTGATCCAGGGTCTCAGAAGTTCATCCAAAGTAGCCAAGTTTGCTGGACAACTACTAGCAGAGGAGCACTTCACAAGATAGTGTGTTCTTTCCTGAAAAGATAGCAAGGAAAAAATGAAATTAAAAAAAATTACCTCATCTCCACAGTTACTTCCCCAGGTGCTTGACTTTTCCCAAATTGCACACCAACACAACTGACCTTTCCTTTCTGTAGGAGCACCCTGCTATGGACAGGGCACTGCCTACTTTCCCTTCTTCTGTTTGCAGATGCAATTGGCTGGAGACACAGGAGCTCCCCAGAAGGAAGAATATGGCCCTGAGATCCAATATTCTGCTTGTGACTTGTTTGTGCAACGGGCAGAGCCATTCACCAGAGCTCAATCTGAAATCAAGGATTTATTGAACCAGGATTGCTGTGACACATTCAAAGCAGCGCCGAGCTCATGGGGCTGGGTCTTGGTTGCCAATACAACCAAGTGTATAGGAGTTTTCTTCTACCTTGAGACTCAGTGACTCCATCCAGCAGACAGAAACCTGGCAGCTGCTCCATCTTCCAGCACAGCGATGACCCAGATGAGATCTATATATCCAATATACAGAGCTTCATGACTAAGGAATGCTGTGCCAGAGTGCTTAGGAGTTTTTGGCTTGAGCCTGGTCCCACTTAGCATTTTTATGAATGTTCCTGCTCCTGGATTCATTCTGGAATGTAAAAATTGAAAGGGCACTCCTACTTGTAAGCTTCTGGACTTGATGAGTACAAGAGAAAAACCTGAAATTGATGCAAACCATCAATGATAAACCATTGGTGCAAATTAATGCAAAACTATCTTCAAAACTGAAACCAACACCAAATTGTGACTGACAATCCCTCCATGGGGACTTGTGGTGGTTTGCAGCCTGACTCACAACATGTGAGCACCCAAGGTTGGAGCTGGTGGTCTGGCCCTGCAGAGAGCACTCAGCATTCCCCATCCTGACCAAAACTACTAAAGCAATGCATTGAACATGTTTGTGCAGCAGAGGAGGAAATCAGGATCTCGTATTACTGTGTTTTCGTGTCATTGCTCATTGTTTATGTGTCCTCTGCCACAGCTGCCCTCTGTAACGTCGGCTCAGCTCTACCTGTGTTTCAACACCTGGAATTTTAAGACAACCTGATTTTGCAATTAACAGCTCACAAGTAGCAAATTAAATTCATAGAGGGACCCTAAGTAAACTGACTGCCTGTTCACAGGTGATTATAAACACTTATCTGTAGTATTGACATAAAAGGGCCAGTGGTTGCATAAACATATAAGTTAAACAGGTATCAAAATATTAGTCATGACCTTGTTAAAACAGTTGATATGGCAAAAGTCAGTCATGAAATAACCTATAGAAAGAAATACGATTAGTGTCAAGAGCTAATCTTCCAGAAGCCCAAACAATGTGATGCTAAGGAGCTTTTAAAACAAACCAAACAAACTCATTTTTCATCATCTTCTGCCATCTTATTTCACAAGTTAGAAACCCATTAGCAATTCTGCCAAGAACTAGATAGGTTGCCTAGTTATCTAACACTGAGACACTCACATCCCATGGCTATCTTGATGTCCCTGGGAAAAAAAAACAACAGGAAAACAATGGAGTAATAAATTATTATAACTGTTTCATTAAAACTTAGGACACTGTAATTTTCAAGTTTATTTGGTGTTATATTTAAATGAACCAAAAGGCAACATTGTACAGTAACATTATAAAATAAAATTATTACGTAGTACATTAACCAAAGCCTCATTAAAAAAAAAAATCCTAAAAAGTCATTTGGGGACATATCCTATTCTTGCTCTTCTGCTCACATGATTTATTAAGCTCATTTAAAGCAGCACTCTTTTTTTTAGGAAAAGCAAAATGGAATTTGCCCCCAAAATAGAGTATCTTTTCTTGTATTTCTTGCAGTTTCATTTTATCATGTGTAATATATCAAGTTTATAAGGCATAAATACGAAAAACAGTTCAATATGCTCATCATAATTTTAATTAAGTAATACAATCTAGGACACTTTTTCAATCACACCAAGGATTACAATGTACCTATAGCTTTAGTTTCTTTTTTCTTTTTTTTTTTTTTTGTACAAAAGTCTATCATATAGTATACAGTGTATTCTAGTTGGTAACAGGTTCACAAGGTGGATCACAATATTCTTGCAGGTTAATATGTCAGGATTTCACCTAGTTTGTACACTCTGTGCAGGCTTCCTCCCTCCCTGGCTGCTCTCCTCCAGCAGCTGCATCCCATCACTCTATCGCCTTGCCTATTTTAAGAAGGGCTCTGTGCCAGATGCAATTCCCACTGGGAATGGCTCGGGATGCACATCCCAGTGGTGCCAAGGAGCTGCCAGAGGCAGCCAGGGAGGGGAGGAGGCAGCAAGGCAGTGGCTCACAGAGGTGTTTGTGGAGCAGGGAGTCAGGCTCTGCTCTCCCAGCTCCCCTCAGGCTCCTGGCACCATGGAAATGCTTCCAAGAGACTGCAGGAGCTGAATGGAGCCCCAGGAGGGAATCCACGACAAACCACAGCCTGGTGTGTAAGGAAACCACTGACCCATGGAGTGGGTGCCACTGGCTGCTTGTGCAAAGTAGGGATGGGCAAAAGCGCTTCAATAAATTATGAAGCAGCATGGATGTTTGGGATGCTGCGTGCTTGGACTGGGCCAGCTTCACATCACCCACAGCTCCATAACCTGCAACGCCTTCCCAGGATTTTGGGCATCTCTAATGCAAAGACTCATCTGGCGCCAGCTGGATGAGTTGCACAGACTAACCCTGTGATCAGCAACACCTCCTATACACATCTCCTACCTCCCCTTAGGTTGATATTTCCTAAAATCAGATTACTAAGATGCCCTGGTGAAAGTGCCGCTGTTCTGGGGCTGGGGGCAGCAGGGCCAGACCATTCATGGCAGTGCAAGAGGGGTTGGAGAAGGCGGGGGGTCTGTCCCCACTCATCCTGCCCCTCCAAGGGTCTTGTCACTGCTGGTGTGGGTAGATTGACACTGTGCCCCCACAGGGCCACACCACTCCCTCCAACAGCCAAGGAGGGGTGTCAGAGGGTTTTCTGACATTACCTGAAACCAGGAATAGGTTTTTCTACATATACAATCAACCTAAATTGTGCATGAGGTAAACTGCAGAGCAGTGTCCTCCAGAGCATTTTTCACATGTCTAATATTAGATATCTCACTGGCAGCTCTGAAACATCCCCAGGGGTTTCTCTACCTGCCTATATTTACTACGTATGGATCCTGAGCTCCTGTACTCAGGTGCTCTGAATCACACCATAACCAAAGGCAGCCCAAAATAGACAGCGTGAATTGCTCCCTCCCTGCTGTGATTCCATCCTGCAGCATCTGGGAGGAAAGAGAAATTATCTTAGTATTAAGAATGGGCCAAAGTCACAGAATTTGGGTCAGGATTCAGGCCAGGCAGGCACAGATTTTGTTAGTAGGCCTATTCTTGTTCTCTATTTGCTGTTGGGACATCCAACCCTGTGCTTACACTAATTTTTCTGATAGATCAACAGTCTCAGGAATTGCCTATCCCTAAATAAAGCACAGCACGTGAGCAGCACATAAACAGCTCTCCAACTGCAGGAAAGAACTGACACACATCTAAAGTCACAACAAAGCCTTCACCTCCCACACACTCTTTCCTCAATACTTTTTTTAAACCAGTCAGAAACAAACAGTGAGTGCAGCACATCCCAGAGAGCCAGAGGAAGGAGCATCCAGTGCTTTCTTAGCTGCTGTGTCATTGTGTAGGGAGGCTGCTTCTGAAGAAACCAAATTACCTGACATAAAGAGCATTCACTAAAAGAATCTCCTTTCCCTTGGAGGACCAGCAAGATCACATTATTTCCTGAAAATACTTTTTTTTCCTTTTTTTCCTATACTTGCAATTTCAGTCTGGGTTTTTGCTTTCAGTAACCATGACAGGCAATCTCTGTCTTAGCTTGAGAATTCCATCGAACCTGCTATTTGCATTTGGGATAAAGCATCAAATGGACATTTCCCATGGGATACAGACTGCTTGCTGTCCGTTAGATTAAACTGTCATTCTTAAGTACATTAGCAAGAGGGAAGCAAAAGATGTCCCAGTGCTGAATGCATTGCATCAGCAGCAAGTTTCTACCAGTGCTGAGAAATTGTGCCCTTAATATAAGTGCCCAGCAACCACCAGCCCTGCTGCTTGAGGAGCACTCGGAACTGTATAGAAGGCTTGCGGGAAAAGGATCTCCATTAGTACCCATTATGCTGTGATTTATGTTATGGGCTTAAAATAGCAAAAAATTAAACAGTTCTATCTAACCTACCATCTAAAAAAGGCACAAAGACTTCGTGGAAAAAAAAAATTGTAACTGTTCAGATTACATTTCCAAGAACTTTAACGGAGTGTTGCTTTGATTTGCCAGCTTTGCTTGCTGGCAGGATTGAAACTGAGACAATTTCACTGTCTGCAGAGGTAAAGAATACCCTTTTGGCAAGTCAAGCTTGCCAGCTCTATGCAAATGTTATTCAACAGAAGTAACTAAAACCTCTTGTGATTGCTTTAAAACATAATCTTTTTGGTCTGCAGCACATTGCACTTAACTAAGTACTCAGTGATGATGGAGTGGGTCTTAGGGCAAGACCAAATACAAAGAGCCCTTTTTAATCTGAACATAGGAATGAACTGTTCACAGCTACACAGTCTGCTTTCAAACAAATGATCATGAAATACATAAATACTATAAAATAAATTCAATACATTCAGAGTTTTCTACATTGTAGAGAGCTGTAAAGACTTCCCTAGCTCCCCGATGTAATGCATATAGAACATTCCCCTCTATACAGTGCTACCCCCATGTACCCACACCTCCTTTAAATGCAACATAGCTCAGACAACCTTCCTCTTTTGCCTGGATTCTCATCAGTCTCTGAATCTGTAAAACGTTATAGCATTTCTTTAGGAAAAAGAAAATATTGCACTTTTAAAAATGCATAAAAATCGAACCGAGTTCCCATTAACTCCACCACACAGTCTGTTATTTAAAATAGGACTTTTCCAAAAATGTATCTCTAGTTGTTCTGCGTTCTGCCTTCATTTACAGCATTCTCCACCAGGATATCCTCAGAACATTGTGCCTTAGCAAATTCCTTACAGTTTTGCCAGCAGCCATTTGACACACAGCATGAGCCATCCAATTCACACGTGGCTGGGGGTCACAGGTGTGTGTGCCCAGGCTCAGGATTTCATGGTGCAGATGGGAACCACAATGACCAGGATAACCGTACAAGCGGCTGCTGCGATCAGGGCAGCAATCTTGCAAACCTTTGCTCTCCTGAACTCAGCTTCTTTCCGTTTCAACAAGGAATCGTAGCCAGGAGTATAAATGTCTTCCATCCAGTACTCTAAGTTGTTTGGGTTTAAAGATTCTTGAGTCTAAAAATTAAAAGGAAACAGTTGTTAGTTGTCTGGGGTCTGCCAATAAAATTAGTAAACAAAGCAGATGTGCCTGGAGGCCTCCCAACTGCACCTGGATCTGCTGTCAGGATAAAGTGGGTTATTGCCACTTCTCACACTCCTCCATCTCTTGGTCCCAATTCCATAAAGCTGATGAAAGTGGCAACAAAATACAGCAAAAAATAGACCCCCGCAACAGTAAGATTCTGCTCCAAAATCCCTCACGTACCTCTGATTTACCGGAAACTTCGTCATCTTGGATGGCATTTAAATAAGATCTCTTTAATCTGCTTGACAGCAGAGGTGTCAGCAAGTGCCGGCCTGTTACTGCTAATAATTTTTAAATTATTAAAGCTCAGCTGATGGGAAAGGTTCTTAATTTATGCTCCTCATGCACTACATTTTATAAAGCTAACCCTAATTTTGGCACCGTGACTTGCTTGCAGTGCATGATTACCCAGCCCATCCAGCACCCAATCCTGCTGCAGGGGCAATTTAGAGACCCCTCCTCTGGAATGACACTGCCTGGGGACACAGGCAACCTGCAGAACTTTATCAGAATTTCCATCTGAATTACTTATCTTTTATCTCTGACAGCTTTTTGTTCTGAAGTATTTATGAGCCCTTAAAGCTTTCCATTTCAACCTTGCTTGTTTTTTTCCCTTTAACCCATGTGTTAGAGGAAAATAAGGGGAAAACTGGGGAAACCCAAACACGACACATTATATTAAACTTATCAGTAGAAAAGAATAAAGCAAAAAGAACATTTTGAAAAATGACAGCATTTTCCCAAAGTGGTCTCCCTTATCTGAGGCTCCAAAAGCCTATTTCTTAAAAAAAATATGAAAAAGATTCCATATAAAAATTTTACAGTAAGGAACCCTAACACACACCATTTCTGTGCTTGTAACAATCCTGATCCAAAGCTTGTTGGACCCTGCAAAGAAACTCTAGCTGACTTGAGAAGGATTTGAGTAAGCTTTTAATTGACTAATTCAGATTTTGTGGCCACGAGCTACTGGCTGAAACTTTGGCCTGATAGCAGCCTTTGTTTTATGTAAAGAACTACTAAAAGAAGTCATTTTATAGCTATCTCAGAAATAAACAATGAAAATTGAACAATGGTTTTACGATCATTTAATGGACACCTCTGTGATAGTGTTAGGATGCTGAAACAGAGGCCATCGGCCACATCTGTGATTGTATCTTTAGGGCTTTGAATGACCTGTTCCAGCCTTGTGAAAAAAGGCAACAATCTCATCTCTAAAGGCATCAGAAATCAGCCTGATAGTTTCATCCCAGTGGATCATCATACACAGAGCAAAGCAATGAATCTCACACAGAGCCCACACCTGGGACAAGCTTTGGGCCTGACTAGTTTTGCAATTTCTTTTTTTGGAGGAAAACCCAGCTGACTTGTCAGGCTCCAGGAGAAATTTTCAGTGAACAAAGGTAGAAAAACCTCAAAGAAAGGCATACTATGTTTCAAGGAAATTGCAGTTTTGGACCCGTCTGCCTTGGCATTGACCTTTTAACTACTTCAGAAGGAAGATGCATTATTAAAAAGGCCCATTACTGTTAATCAGCTTCCTTTCCCATTTCATTGCCAGACGTAGGAATGTTCATTAAGGCATAATGTATTTACTTTCAGTTCTAATAAACTTAATCACTGAGGAAAAAAACCCCTCATCAGTCTGTGTCTATTTTTTAAGTTTGTCAGTAAGCTCCATTATAAAGTCTAGACATGAGCTTTGCAGGGTAGATGCAATTCTGACAGTCTTTTTGGAGGGAGAGAATCAAACCACTAAACTTCTATCACCTTTATCCTAAAGATAAATGATGGCAATAAGCCGATTTCTCTGGTTTGCTCACAGTCATGCAGAGCTGCTTACAGAGAACAAAACAGCCCAATGAGGAGCAGATGGAGAACACCTCTCCCAGAGGGGCTTTGCTCCCAAATATCACCTCCCTTATTGCCTCACACAGCAGGTAAGTGATGCTTTCTGGCTGCCTGCTGCAGAGGAACTTCTTCCAACCTATTCCTACTCTAGCATACAGCCTGCAATGTCAGGGTTTGGAATTTAGTAAGCCCTCTAAAAGCTTTAAAGATCCAAAAAGCAGAAGGGAGCTGAGGCAAGATGCAGCCTGGCCCCTGTGCTGCTTGGTTTCTCTCTGAGTGCACTTTAGCCACAGCAAGGGGCAGGGGCTGCTGAGGACAGGGAAGTTTGCATAAGCCCAGAAAGGAGGTGAATTTGTTGTGTACAAATACCTGCACACACAGTCATGGGAGTTGCACTACAGCACCACGTGGGTGATGGTTTCAAATCCAAATCAGCCAGCTTGGGGTCCTGAGGCACAGCATCCTGGTGCTTTCGTAGGGATTAGTCTGATGGGTTTGGAGGTGGCTTAGGGTACCTCAGCACTGAGCCATTGAGGGCTGCCATGGAGCAGCAAAGTCTCAGACTCTTCCACGCCACATTCCCTGGCAGACAAGCTGTGGAGACAAGCTGTCTCCCTCCCTGAGCACAGCTGCCCACAGAACCCAAAATGCCTGAGGTCAGCACCAGACCCCCTAACTGATCCCACATTCTACTGTCAGAGTGCATATAGATGATACACAGTTATTTGCACATTAGTGTCAATTTCATTGTGTGACACATTTTGGGTTTCCAGACCAAGAATTACAACTTTTCTTTGGTCTTGATCCATTTTGGATGTCATTCTTTGGGTTTCCTCTTTAAACCTCTGCTCAAGTATCTTCCTTCCTAAAAGATGTGTTGTGTTTATCAGACTACGCAGGAGATCCAGTGTGGGTGCTCATTTTATGTCAGGTTTGTGATTTTGTGTCGAGAAAATGTAAATGCAAAATTTGAATTTGTCTTCTCTGCTTGTTGCACAAGAGCCTGCACACTTACAACCTGAACCAAAATGCAAACCAGACACACTGTTAGCTGCCTGGCTGGTTTCCAACAGCCACTTCAAAGCTTCAACAGTGACGTGTTTCAAAACAAGTCGTGGTATTGAACATCTTCTACAAGTTTTTGATGTCTCGTGTTCCTAGTAAAATAGAAAAAAAACACCAACCCTAACACTGCAATTCCCCGTGAATAATTCAGAGAGAACAAAGACAGAGGAAAAGGCAGCAGTCCCAGCTCCTGCAGCACTCTGCCTTGCTGCAGTTAGGGACCAGTTCACCTCTGCACTCCCTTATTCCCCAACTCTTCTTTAGAGTTACTAAAGCCACAATGGCTTAGAAGACATCTCTCCATTGCAGAATAAGCTGGGACCATCAACCTGTCAAGGATCACCATTCAGCAATAAAACATTCACATTCTTCATTGTCCCTGGCCAGGATGGATAGGGATCTGCAAGATTAGAGGCTCAACAATCCACAGCTCTTTCCTGAGCTATCCAAATCCCTTCTTAAATGTATATTTTGGCAACATCCATTTGCAATCAAGCCATTCAAATTAAACAAATGAGACTCACTTGTAGATCCAAGGCTGCAATCTTGCCTTTATCCCCCGAATTCCTCGTGTATTCCTCTATGGTCCATGATGGCTGGGCACGTTTCACTTCAGCCAGCTCTGTCAACCTCATGTCTGTGTAGAGAGGGTTGCTTTTCATGTGTGACTTGAGTGATGCAGGGTAGGGATGAGGACTAAAGACTTGTTCAATCAAGAAAGCATCTTTTGGCTGTTTAGAGAGTCTATGTGGCTGTGGGATTTCGTATTGCCTGTCTGCCTGCAATAGGGTTTAAAAGAATTTGAGAGAAAAAACAAGACTATGAGGGAGTTAAACACAAAAGACAGAGATATGCCTTTCAGATGCACCATATGATAAAAAAAAAAACCAGCTAGGATAAAGGTTTTGGATAGCCTTCTTCCATTTGCCCACCTTCTTCTCACAAACAAACCAAAGAGGTATTGAGGAATTTTACAGACACAACTCCGTGTTCACTATAACATGAACACAATGCTCACACAGCAGAAGAAATTTAGGGTTTGTGCTGCTTAGAGATCAAAAAACTATTCTGAAAATGGCCCTGATATCCAGAGAAGCTCAGTTGATTTGCAAAAGCTGAGAGACACAAGCAAGCTTCCAGGTTTCTCTTTCCAGATCAAATCCTAACATGAAGTCCTCTTGAGGGACGCCCCCAGCCTGACACTGCAGCACCCATGGTACCATCCAGTGTCAGCCACGGGCCACTGAAGGAGTCTGGAAGGGACTCTCGAAATCAGCATGTCATCCTAAGCAAAGCAAAGTACAGAAAAGCCAAGGTTTGGGCTAAGGATGGCCTCCTTGCCCCTCTGCACTCTAGCACTAACCCATAGTTTGCAGTTTCTTGTTCACCCAACCAAGCTTATTTCCATCAAACCTCTTCCTCTCTTTTCTCAACCCTTCTCTGCCCTCACACCCTGTTGTAAGAAGGCACAGCACGCCTGTCATGTGGTCACAATTGACACGGGGCTGCAGGACCCCCTCCCCTCTCCAAACGGAAACAAGAACCCACCCCATGTAGTCTCAACAGAGCAGCACCCAGAGCCCTGCACAAGAGCAGCCAGGACATCCATGGGGTCAGTGAAGGGGGCACAGAGAAGCTGCTGGGAGGATGGGCAGAGTTTTTCTGCCCAGCCAAACCAAGAGCACAGCTATGCTGCAGTTCCACAACAGGAGGTTTAAGACTTATTTAAATGACCATGAAAGTCAGACAGAGAGAACATAACTACAATGAGCGTCTCACAACAAGGGTTTTTCCCTTGAGGGATTTGAATCCATGAATCTATTTAGTTGGCTCTTAAATACGTACATCTCTGATAAAAGCCATCACGATTCAATTTCAAAATATCCCTTCTAAAACAATCAGTAGAGAATTTAAATTTTCCCCACACCCTTTTCACCAAGGTAATTACCAGGCCTCCTTACATTGCTACAGATGATGAAGAGTATCATCACCTTCCCAAGATGTCACCATGACCACCCCCCTTTGCAAGAAAAACAAAGTTTTAAGGAGCAGCTTGGCCCTTTTGCAGCTGCCAAGCAAGAACTTACAGGTATAAAATCACTCAATTATGATAACAATAAAGGCAGGCATAACATGGCAGGGCAAAGCATTGTCATAACCCGAGGCTTGTGATGACTATGGAAAGACATTCATAACCACATTATTTTTATGCATTTACTGTGTGAGTTAAAGTTGAAATTACCTCTTTAGATTTCCTGTGCCAGTCCTTATTTTCTCCTACATCTCTCTCTTTCATCTCCTCCTCTGTAATGCCAACTTGGTTGGTGTAAGTAATAGCTCTCCAGTCTCGGGGAGAGTTTGAAATACTTGCTATTTTGGATTCGGTTGCACTGTTTTCTTCTGTTAATGATCTTGACGATCGCCTAGTAAACAAACTTTTTTTTAAGGCTTTTACTCGAAGACTCTCGCTATTACTTCCACTGGCGTCTGAACAGCACCATTCTGGATTATTCTCCAGTTTGCCTCCATGAGGAGTATTGTGGCACTGGAATATCTGCGGGGAGTTGCTCTCATCTGACGCGGCATCGCTTGTCAAGGAGTTGAGATCTATTTGTACACTGACCTTCTCTGGCTGCTGGATTTTTTGATCCAGCTTGCTTAATTTTCCCAGGACTTGAGAGATTTCTTCTCGGACACCTGAGAGAGATTCAAGTTTCTTCTCTATTTCACCAATCCTCAAGACTAATTTGCAGACACTCGTTTTCAGTTCATCATCTGCATTACTGACATCTGCCCTGACCACTTTATCCAGTTTGTTACAGGCACTCCCGTTGGAGATCTTAGTCAAATTGTGCTCAGGTGAGCTCTCACAGTCTGATTTATGCACCTGAGACAAGGAACCAGTGCTGTTGTAGCACGAGGACTGCATCACTCCCGTGGACCCGCTGATACTCATGTCATCCAAAAACCGGAAAATGTCACTGATGTCATCACTCACGATTTCAGAGTCATCATCCGACTGCTTCAGAGAGTGCCGCTCCCCATACTTGGCTTGGCCTGCTGCACACAAATCCTTGCATTTCTTGTGCTCCAGAACCTGCTGCTCCGTTTGTGTCCCAACACTCATGGTCCTGTCAATGCTTAAGATCTGGACAGAAGTACAGTTAATGCTTTTATCCTTAAACTTTTTGACTGGCTCATGTTTCTCCACATCTAGAATGGAAGGAATTTCCTTAGGTTTATGCCCATTGGGTTTCACAGCATAGTTTGCCTGCATAATTGGTTGCTGATCCTTTGCATTTAGGTAGGACTGATGCCTATCAACTGAAGGAAAGTTTGGAGATGGGTTGTTCGAACTCTGGTATCGTGGTTTCTCTTCAGACTGCTTCCTATTAAAAAATGAGCGTTCAAAGTCAGGGACCTCCTCAGTATTTAAACTCCAGCTTTTAGCTGGCCAGGCAGTTTGCTTAGTTGGCTTTCCAGTCCACTTTTTGGTTTCCTGTGGTCCAAGAACAGTAGTTGGGCCAAAATATGTTGAAGCTTGAAGATCATCTAAACTTTCATGCTTCACTCGCCTTTTGTCTGGTATAGGAGAATAAATTGGATTCAAGTACTGGCTGCTGTATGGCATTTCAAAGCTGTGGTTGAAGAAAGTCTGCTTAGAGCTTTCTTTCCTGTTCTGAGGCTCTCTGTGTCCATCTTCTGGTGTTTTGTTGGATGGTATTAAGTTGGGAGATATTGTAATCAGATTATGAAAATCTTCTTTGAATATATTTCTTTTCTGGACACACGACTGCATCATGAATGGCTCATCATTTGAAATGAAAGTTTCTTTTATGCTTGCGCTTATAGGCAAGGAATCCTGGTCTGAAATAGATTCATTTTCAATGTTCATGGGGAAGTACGTACTCTGCATCTCACATGGTGGGGACGTGGCGATGGAGTAGGATGCCAGTGCCTGCAGCCTGTCCAGAGAGGCAGCCCGGCCCTTCATGTCCTTATTAACACCAAGCAAGAAGTTGGGTTCTGATGAGGGGAGGAACTGCTGGCAGTCTTTGCAGTCCATCTTTCTGCATTTCGAAGACCTTCTGACTGGAAAGCCCCGGTTAAAGTCCTGGTCGTTGAGCTCACAGTTGGGCACACAGTCCGGCACACAGTCTGCCACATTGCAGATCTCTGTGTCAGACCTGCAGGACTCAAAGGACTCCTTCTTCTTCACTTTGTGCCTTGCAACTGGAAGCTTCTCCTTGGCCACTCCCCCATTCATTTGTATGAGGTTGAATATTGTTACTATATCTGCTGCAACCATGATTTTCTTTGATTGCTGATTGTTTACAGTGCATCTCATTTTGTCTTTGAACAAAGTCGCTGGGAAATTAGGATCCAGGCAAGCAGTGTAAAACAGCACGCTTCTGAGCTTGGCCAACTGGGATAAATCAAACCTTGCACACAGGGACTTGCAGAGATCCTGGTAAGAAACAGTATTCTGCTTTGTGTCCAGCTCCTCCAGTATCTTCACCAGGAAGAGTGAGGATTCCTGGTTGGACTCCATGGCTTAAGCGTATTTTGCCGTTCAGCCTGGAAACCACGTTCCACTTCTACAGCAACACAAAAAAGATTGTAAGTCACCCACAGATAATACCCAGGGCCTTGCAACTCAGCCAGAGATGGGGCCTGACTCCCGAACCATGCCACCCAGGCCTTGCTTTTATAACTCATCTTTGTGTTCTGAACTTCAGGCTGCAATCCTCACATCCAATAAATCAATACTTAAATGGATACAGGGGTTTATCCGAGAAGGCTAATGCCAATGTCTACTAAAGAAACGAAGTGAATAAACAGCAGAAGCTTTGGAGAGGCTGAACTAATGGCAGATACACAATCCCAGCCTGCTTTCTATGGGACTCTCACAGAATTTCTTACCAACTTATGAGAGGTTCAAAGCACAGTTTGAACATCAAATTGTCTGCAATAATTCCAGTCCTGGCCTAACCAGGGCTGATCTACTGCACCATGACATGTTTTCATACCTGAATGTAAATGGCGTTGAGGAAGACTTTCTGACAATAAACTTCTGACATGTTTTTAGAAGTTATCTGAGAACATAATTACCATCTTGCTTACTTTAAACCATTATTATCTTCTCTACTCTGAATTATCTCCTTTGGATACTTTGGCATATTTTTTCCTGAAATGTCTTTTCTTAGGTATAAGATTTGAGAAAATTTGCCAGGTCCCACGTGGAAATTTGTGTGGGTCCCGTTTCAGCTCTTAAGTCAAAATATTAAGCAAAGGACAGAAGGAGTTAAAAAAATCCTACTGAAGCTTGAAAGCAATCCAGTGATACTAGAGAGCTGGCTGCCAATCAGGATGGATTTGAAGACAGAGAAATATCAAGGACAGAGAACATCCTCTTCAATGATGTGCTCCTAGTGAAGCCAAGGAGCACGTTTCCATTCACCATCCCGAAATGACAGGGCAGAGGTGAAGAGCAAAAGCTTCACTTTTATGTGGATAACAGGAACAGCTTGAACAAGCATAGCTAACACTAGCAAACATCTCCGGGAGAATATAAACCCCTGCACTTGCAGAATTGAAACCAACCTTTAGCTATTATGGATTATGAAAGGATGTTGATGATTTTTCATCCATCTATTGTGAATGTCCTTGTCGGTGTCTGCTGTTGGCTACGAGGAAAGACAGAGCACAGGATGATGCAGTCTGCCAGTTGCTGTTTGGTTCTCTGTCTTTGTTATTCTTACTGATAGGAATGACAAAAATCTATTTTCCAAAGAGGTATCTTGCCCCATTATCTTCCCCTATTCACTCCCACCCTTAGATGATCCCTGGAACTGGCCATCCTCCATCAAGTGCAGAATATCCACCCAAATGGCAAAGCACTGAAGTCGACATTGCAAGGTTTATTACTACTCATCCTAAATGGCATCTGCTGGTCAAAAACCTCAGGATTCCTGAGCACTACTCCAGAATCCAGGGCTCCTGTTTCATCTCCTGCCCTGACATTACACATCAGTGATTGCTATCAGTATCAGAAGCCAGAGTACTTCAGTTTCCATAACAAATAGTTACACCAAAGAATACAAAACAAGTCTCCATGTGAACTCAGTTGTTTATTTAAATAACATCTTTCTACTGTGTGTGATCAGGAGCTGAGCAGCAGCAACGTGAATGTATTTCTGTGATTGTAAACATGACTCTCAGAAAGAAATGGCTACAGGGATTTTCCAACACCTCCGCTGCATGCATGTTTGCTTTTAAAGCTCCTGTATTATGCATAGCAGCACAACTCTTCTGCCAGCTGACAAAAGAGAAAAAATGTTTTACTGCTCTGTGCTCAGCTCCAAGAAGTAATGTAAAATGCTGAAGGAGGGTGCTGGTATCCTTTTTCTCTCAACAGTGTGTGCGTGGAGGCACAGCCTCTTTCACAGCCTGCCTGTGTATTTCTCTGACATGTCACCATTAATGGTGCTCGCATGCTAGGTCCAAACTCTGGTAGTTACCACCAAGGCTACCAAGTCCTCACAGAATAAACTTCACGTGTGGAGCTCAGAGACATTCCCAGCTGCCAGGAAACTGGCATTGCAAGTCAATTTTCTGCATGTTATAAATCTGCCACTTGGGACAGGAGTGAAAATATGTATTTTTGTCACCTTCAGGCTGAACACCAGCAAGAGCAACTATCTCCTCCTATTTGTAAATTCACAACTTCTTGCAGACCCCTCACCTGGCTATACATTTTCACAGCCTGATGCACACCCTGCGCTGGCCTGCCAGCAGCCTGCCTTCTCCCCACTCACACTCCTGCTAAAACACCCAAGTAGCCAGTTTGCACTAATGTATTTTTGAAAAGTGTCAACCCATTTTGTTCCTCATCTTTCTGTCTTTACTCTCTTAGCCCAGTGAGGATATTCTAGGATATCCTAGCTTCTTGAAATGTTTTGCTTTGTACCAAACCGTTCTTGGCATCATCAGAGGTTTTAACTTCAATTCAGATTTCTAAACACCATGAATCTGGTAAAACTCAGGTGCAGCCTGATTTGCAAGGCTGCTGAGTGATGACAACTTCAGTAAATTGAGTGGAAGTCCTGCTGCCTACCCCCCATCTCATATTGTTTCTACTTAGCACCAACAAGGACCTTTGTTTTGGGAACCCCAATCCATACACAAGCAGTAAGGCAGAGGCACTGAAGCACAGACCCAAAGCAGGAGAGTTCAGCCAGGCTGGGTTAGCTCAGTCCTGCCCCTGTGCTCCCAGACCCAAGCCTGGCAGGTGACAGTCAGCTATAAAGCAGGGAGAGGTTAGGGAGGTGACAGAGGCTTTGAGATAAGGGTGACCAGGAGAGAGCTGAACCTGCTCAGGTGGGAATTCAGCCAGATCATTGCACTGAGACTCAGCTATGAGAGGTGGAAATTGAAAAGGCAGGCTGCAAACTCAGATGTAGGCCTTGAGGAAGGGAAAGCAAGCTAGCAGCTGGAATAATTTCCTCTTCACCTCTTGGGTGTTCACAAACAGCTTTTTGGTGGGAGAGAGTTTTAAGTGTGAAAGGTATCTCTGGGCTTCAGCCTGAGCATGGAAATTGGTGCTCCCTTGTGCCACAGCATCAGAAACATTGCTGCTAGTGGAGCATCAACAGACTGGGGCTGTGAAGAACAGGATGTACTACCCAGTAAGGATAATATATAAGGTCCTTGGAATCTTGTTTCCTGGTTCAGGGACGTAAAAACCTGATGCCAAAATTTTTAGTGGCACATTAAGCTCCTCTGTCTGTTGTCAAGCCTCCTAACAGCCTGCGACAAAGACAGGTGCTTCTTGGCAGGCCGCCCCGGGAGCTGCCACATCCCGGGTGCCAAGCACTTGGCCATGCACCATCGCAGCCATTATGTCCACGTTCATTCAGTATCTCTCAAAGCAGGACCAGAATAGAGCTAGACATGGCACATAAATGCAGAGCTCTGAAATAAGTGCAGGAAGGCCTTTTAAAGAGGATACAGGGTCACGAATCAGTCAAAAGCAGCAAAGCGAATGGAAGCAGCCACAGCAAGAGCAGCAGCACAGGGTCTCCTCAGATGGCCTCAATTCCACCAAGGTCCTCGTGCCTTACCCTCACTGCCAGCAGCCACGCACACCCTCCAAACCCCCCCTCAAATGGACCTTGGTCTCCAGACACACAGAGCTCCCCAGACAAAGGGATGGGGTCTGGCTTGTTTATCTTCACCAAGGCCATCTCTGACCAAAGGAGCCATTTAACATTTCATCCTTAATGATTTTGTTATATTAACACTGGAAGGGTCGCTTTGACTCAGCTTCCCGAGATTTGACATTTGCTGCTCTAATAGAACAATTATATCCCAGCATGGCCTTGCAGAGCATCATATTGCACAGCCAGTCGATGGGGGCTGGCTCTCCTTGCACACAGATGAGCTCCAGCCTTACCACAAATCAATGTCTTCTTGCCCTGCACCGGGAGCAATGAACTGAGCTCTCATCTTACCACTAACCCACTGTCTCAGCCTCTGGAGGAGAAGTCCAAGAATATTACCATTGTAACCTCCATCTCCAGTAGAGCTTTCTGCTGCACAAAGGGAATATACTGTTCTATTTTCTGGTGCCTTTAGGAACCAAGCCTCCATGAAACCTCTCCCCTGTGGTTCCCCAGACCAGGGGAACCTGCAGACTCTTTCATGAATCTGGATTCACAGCAGAAAAGCTAAAATGCACTTCCCATCCTCATCACCTCCCAAATCAGCAGTGGGGTGGGGGTGGTCCCCTCATCTTCTAACTACCCTATAAATTTGCCATCTACAGGAATTAACAAAATTAGTATTGCTTCCCAGTTGCCCTGGCTGCTTTCTTGTGACTCCTTCAGCCCAAACCTTCCCTGCCAAATGGTCTAAGAGTAGCACACACTGAGGCAGATAAACCCGACTCAAGACAGTCCCACCACTCTACTTCCCTGGGCAGCTGCAGGTTGGCAAGGTGCCCTGCACGAGTCTGAATCATGGCCAGTGGCAGACAGACCACGTTATCTTCCTCTCTTATTTCCTCCTTCATTTCCTTCCCTGTTCTTTGTGCCACTGACATTTGCTCTCCCCATTTCCCAATATCCACAGCAGGTGCAGCTAACATACAGATGTGACTGCTGGAATAATCATTTCCCCTCTCCCTTTGATTTGCCAGGCAAGAGGGAAACAGCATCCTTGTTTTGTTCCCCCCACGGTGACTAACGGGCCACCCTAGAATGCCACTACGGCAACGGCAGACAGCAAGTGATCCTTGCATAAATTCCCTCAGAAAGTGCCAGCTACTTCAGCACAGCAGAACATTAATACAGAGCCAGTGATATGCTGTTTTACTATTAACTTGAGCTCATAAATCATTCAGCCTCTCTTCCCAACACCAGATACTATAAAACAAGGCAGGCAATGCTTGCCTCACATGAAATGTAACCCAGTGAGACGGAATTCAGTTTTTGTTTTCTCCCATACTCATAAATCCATTTCTCTGTCAAAACATTAAGAGATTTCTGATGAAGGAACGGGGACCTCGAGCCCCATCTGGCTTCCACCGCACATAGACACAGGAGCTGGCACTCAGGGAAACAATGCCTGTTTCTGCACACCTTATTCCTCCTCCTCCTCCCTCCAGCCTTCTGCTGCTCATTAAAAAGAAAACTAAAACATGCACTTAGGAGCCCTGCCCGTGCAATGACAACGGCTCTTCTCCACCTTTCATTGAAAAGTCCTCCTGACCAGCGGGACACACGCTGTCTCCTCCGGTCTGTCTCCTCGGCTGCGCAGGAGCTCAGTCCTTGGGGCAGGTGGGTGCTGGCTCTCTGCCTCGCCGGTGTGGTTTTTATTCACTCCTTCAGAGCCGAAGGGAACGAAGACCCGCATGCCGGGAGCTCACGGTGCCTGTGCACCCGCTCTGGCCAGCGGCTTGCTGCTGTTGTGCCCGGGAACGATCACTCTGCACCCTCCCGGGCATCCCACTGCCAGCCTCCTCCGAGCTTCACCGGGGGTCGCTGGGAACTGCACTGGAAGAAGTTGCTATTTTCTGGCTCTTATCCTGTGGGAATGAGCCCTGGAAAACCGCGCTTTACAAACCCAGCTCCTTAACAGAGGCAGGCTCTGCTGTAAAAACGCTCTGCACAACACTTCAGTTTCCCCAACATCCCAGAATTCAGCGGTTTTTAAAGGATCTGAGTGCATAAATTAATAGGGAACTTGTGGATAAAAGCAGTGGACCCTCACCCCTCAAGTCGAACAGGGTTTGCCACTGATTTTTCTTGCACAGTAACATTAGGCTGATTATTTGCATGGTTCAGTTATGCAATCCAGGTTAAGGTATCTCTATGATCTGGGAAAGTGCAAACAATCATTCTAAAACTGTGAAATAAATTACTTGAATTATTACTGCATCATACAGTCTTGGTTATTCTTTGCCAACTCTTGGCCCATACAGACATACACAAATACTGTCCTCACAATACATTATTAGAGCACATCCAAGCCACATTTTTACCAGATTTTTTTGTATAAGGAGACACCATTAAAAACACTTGACAGACACACACAAACACACACACACACACAAA
>WBMY01009504.1:416079-486090 GCA_013397315.1 Donacobius atricapilla
GCCAGGAGGAGGAGGAGGAGGAGGAGGAGGAAGAGCCCGAGCCTGAAGCCCCAGCAGGATGCCATAGCGCCGGGCTGCGCTGACAAAGGCGGCAGCAGGTTGGCATGGGAGGAGGGAGAGAGGGGAGGGAGGGGAGGAGAGAGGGCAGAGAAGGAGGGAAGACGGGAGNTGAAAGGAGCTGGTTGCCAGGCAGGGGTCGGTCTCTTCTCTCAGGTGACAAGCGATAGGGCAAGAGAAACGGCCCCAGGTTGCACCAGGGGAGGATGAGGTTGGATATTAGGAAATACTTCTTCACTCAGAGGTGAAGGCTGGAACAGACTGCCCAGGGAAGTGGTGGAGTCACCTTCCTCGGAGGTACTCAAAGGACATGTAGATGTGGCACTTAGGCACACGGTTTCGAAGTGGACTTGCCTTCAGTGAGTTAACACTTGGACCTGATCATCTCAGAGGTCTTTCCCAACCTAAACAATTCTGTGATTCTACGACAGCATCCAGTGCCCACTTTGCACACCCGGTGCCCACCCCGCATGCCCACTGCCCCCCGGGCACCAGTGCACATCCCAGTACAGCACAGCTGCCCTCGGCCCTTCTCAGGCCAAGGACCTCCTCAGCCCCTTGCAGGGATGGGGTCTGGCAGTGTAGGGAGGGTCTGCACGGTGAGGGAGTGCCCACCCCAGGTGTGCCCTGGTGCACGTGCGGTGCCACGACACGCACGCTCTCTGTCTGGGCAGGCAAGGTCTTACCTCAATCAGAGCTCTGCCTCTTCCCCGGCTGCTGGCTGGCTCGCCACGCCACACAGAAATGCTGCAGAGAGTTTTTAATAGAGGTGTTGCTGGGTGAAATAAAGCAGTAAGATGTCAAAGGCTCGACTTCTCCTCTCGCTAGCAGTGTTTGGGGAGTGGAATATCAGCCTTCCTTTCCTAGATGAACTAATTTGAAGGGTTTTATGCACAAGCACACCATAGCCATCAGACCACTATGGACAAACTGGCCTAAAACTATGTGGTTTACTTATTTTGACAGCCTTGGGAACAGAGCTCTCTGCTTTCCTGGGAGAAACAAGGGGTCAGGAGGGGGTTTTTGTTTGAAACCCACTGATGTGCATGTTCTTCCACTGACTTTGAAGAATATTGGATGTGATTCAGTGTATACATAATATCTGTAAAGACACTTAACACACACAGCAGCTAATACAAGAGAAGGTAAACATACATCCTTGTAAATGGAAGAAAAACATGTTTATACTACATTATTCTTACCACTACTTTACAGCATTAAAAGAGGCAGTGTCCTTGGGTCCCATTTTCCATGCTTTTGTCAGATTTTTTTAGTCTGTACGTATCCATTCACTTGCAAATTTCACGGCTGGATGATTTCAGCCATACACCGCTTACTACAGCACACGCCTTCAGGTCGTCAGAATAGTCAGAAGACCTCTCTGTACCCTTTAGAATTGCACACACCAGAGAATAAATGGAAAACACTTCTTACCCCTAGCTCAAGTCTAGCTGATCTTACTTGGTTTTGCACAGGTCCTGAGAGATTTCCAGAGCTGGCTGCCACGGCTGTCACCAGATGAAAATTTGGTGACTTCGTCTTTTGCCTTCCTTTCTTCCACTTCAGCGTGCAGAAATTATATTTAATTGATGGCAAGGGTTTCATTATCTTTTTGTAGGCTGTGACCAGCAGCATATAATTAGGAGTCACTTGTAAAAATTGGTTTGAAACAGTTAAACACGGTGCAGGCTCATAAACACGAGATGTTGATTTTACACTGGGTGGTGTGCCCCGAGGGCAGCAAGGCTGGCTCCCCTTAGGGCCAGACAAATCCTCTCTGAGCAGCTGGGGTGCTGCAGGTCTGCAGGGACACTTGCTCCCCTCCCTTTTCCCTTGCCTTCTGATCTGGACTCCAGTTCTCCTCCCTCCCCAGGCCAGATTTGACAGCAGCTTCAATGGGAATTTCATCCAAGAGCAGAGCACCGGATCAGCTCTTCCTGTCCCCATTCTCCATCTAATTTTAGCACCATCAACTCCTGTCTCCCCTCACCACCTTTCCTTGACATTTCTGCTTTGTTCTTCACTCTTCTTTTCCCTTTCATCCTCTCTTTCCTTCAGCAGCTGGCACATTTACTTTGTCTGGCTTCCCCATAGATTCCACCTTCCCTTCAGGCCTCCCATCTTCCTTTCCCTCTGCCTCAGCAACTCCTTCCAAACTGAACAGGTGACCCGCAGCATGTCGATGTCTCCTCGAGCCAGGGCTGTCCAGGACTGAGCACACCCACCTTTCCCCGTTTGATTGGCATCAAAGTGCTGGAATTGCTGCAGAAATAGTGCCCAGTTCCTCACAATCTCTTCCCTATTTGGTTGTCAGGGCCAGGGCACATTCCTCATTCATATGGGATGCCAATTCCAGCTACACAAAAATGAACACATTGCTACTGTCCTCTCCCACAGCAGCAATGGTGCTTTATATTTATGCACAGGAATAGTTCCACAGGGCTGGAAACACTGAAGCTGATGGATGCAGAAAGGGAAACTAATGTTGAGGGTAAGGACTAAGAAAGAAAATCTGACTTTCATCACTGCAACACTCAGTAGATATTTCTCTGAAACTTTTTCGCTCCCTTTCCATGTGAACAACTCCCTGCGGTGGGGCAGTTTTTTTCCACTCATGTCTTATCCACAGTCTCCTGCAAAATTTCCTCTCTGTTGCAACCCCTCTAGAGCAGTGTGCATCCAAGGAGCCAGCATAAACATCAGCAAGCCTGGGCTCAGGGCTCTCACTTTGCCTTTTCTCATGCCAGTGGCTGCAGCACCACACAGCTGCTGTATGCTCCTCCTTGCAGAAACCCTTGCAAGTGTTTATAACTTCAAACCAGGCTGCTTGTCCCAGTGACAGCAAAGGGACTTCCCCAAGGGCTCATTTAAAAGCACTAACAAGTTTTCATGCAGCAAGTCTCTTCTTCACCTTCTTTACTGTGACCTCTGGGCAAATTTGTGCCTTTAGAAATCAAGACCAAAAACCCATCAGTCAACTTGGCGTTTTAGCTGCTTTCAGGAACCCCCAAACCATTTCCTAGTGAATCTCTTTTACTAAGAAGTAAAAGAAAACAAATTTCATTTTTAAATGGGACATGACTTTACCTAGCAGCTTCTTCAGCACAGACATTTCTTAAACAGCTAACAGCTTTCTAGTGGTATTAAACTGTAGAAAAACAGTCCTTTGCCAATATCACCTTTAGTGCAGAGACTGGTTTATATTTTCCAGTGTTCTAGTAGCAAGTCGTTAGTCTCTTCTGGGTTTGCTTTCAAGAGAAAGAGAATATCTGAAGCCCAAAGCATAGCCTGTGCTGGGAGTACAGTTAGTTACACTCCAAACAGAGAAGTCTCTCTGAGCCTGCTGTGCTCCCTGAAGTCTCTAACCAGGATTTGGGAGAGCAAGGCAAGCTCTGGGGAAAGAGCCAGACAACCCAGGGCACTGTTTTCTTCCTCTCTGTCACGGTCTGGGTGAAACATTAAATCCTCTCTTAGCTTAAAGACAAATACTAAAACTTTCTGCATCGTTAAAAAGCACTTAGCAATACGGAGCCTACAGATTGCTATTTTTATCAAGTACTCCGTATTTGCACTTCCTCTGAAATCTCAGCAGGGTCTCAGTACTGCTGAAGCTGACTCCTGCAGCCAGCGTGCACACAGGCTGTGCCTGGAAAGATGCATCTTGGAGCTGGCAGCAGTTATCAGTGAGTGATTGATAATGGGCAAACTTCTTGTTCAGCTAAACGGGCTTTGGCACAGGATCACTTGAAATATAACAACAACCAGAAAAAAAAAAAACCTATCAGTCTGTTGAAGAGCATCCACCCATACCAGATGTGCTGACTGGAGAATATGCCAAATTCTTCAAAGCAGTACAACTTGACAGCAGTTCTAGGCAGAAATGATATTTTTCCCCCAATGTATTTACAAACAAAAAGAACAGTAACTGTAGAGTAGGATGGATAAGATAAAATTTTTTTGTGAATATTGGTCTAAAATTTTTAATGAGTTTCCCTCTGCTAATTTGAATTTCTTTTCAGTGGGTGTGGGAGCAACTGGCTTTTGCTGACACAAACCCCCATGAAAAATATACATCCCCCCATACTGCATGTTTGAGCATTTGTAAAGTGCACTTTTAAAACCACATAGAAAACACTGATGATTAAAGTGGCAATGGGCTAATCCATCAGAGAGGAGAAATGTTACATTTAGGTTTGTTTAACCAGCTTAAACTCAAAACCAGAACAATTTTATTATTTATATTCATGACCAATACTTTTCTAAATGAGCCTCCACTTCTCAGTTTTGGTCTTTGTGAATGCACTGCTAACCATGAGCAAAAAGGGTAAGATTAAGACATTTCTCAGATCATGGCACAGACAAGCTCTGTTCTGAACATGCACAAAAGCACAAGTGCAATAGATTTCAGGTCAAAAGTGAAGGAAAAGGTAATCAAGGGGTTGCTTTTCAAGTGCAGCCCCCAGGAGGGAGCAAGTGCTGGAAGGCTGGGCAGATGGAGTCGCTGTGGCTCACGTTTATCTGTGCCCAACCATCACCCCGGCTCTTTGGGCACCGTTTCCTCTCGAGCTCACAGGTGAAGGCAGCAGCAGGTGTGACAGGTAACCGCCTGCTACTTTGCAAGGCTCCCTGGAGCCCAGCTCCACAACGGGCTGTGTAGGATCTCAGGTCAGGGCTGGAGAGGTTTTTGTTCTGTGTGAGCTCTGGGGAAGGTGTTACCTTCCACAGTGAGTGCCAGAGAGGTGAGGGTACTTCCAAGCTGTGCAAACTACGTGCTGGTTTCTTGCACGTTCAGGTGAATTTTCTATGCAATCTGTCTCCCTGTTGGTTACTGGCTCAACCCCAAGTCCCCAAGGCCATCAAGGTTTCCTAAAGGAAAATCAAAATAACCTTCCCAAGAGAGTCAGAACATGAAGGAAGTTCTCTCCCATCCAGCAATGCACTGTGATGGAGGGTGGTACAGTTCTGCCTCCCTGCTGGCTTCAGCCCTTGCACAATTTCCACAACTGTGACCTGACCAAATGTCCACTGAAGCCAGAGGAGACTTTCCAGTCATATCGATAGATGTCTGATTGTGCTTGCTGGCACTTAGTAATACACTGAACAGTCTTCAAATTTCCTGTGGTCACCAAGGAATTCACAAATGCCTTAGCTTTTACTGCCCTGAGTAATTATTTATTGGGATGGCCTTTTTATAGAATCTCCTTAAAATGTCCATCCAGGTTTTAAGGCCAGTGGAGACTATTAGCTCATCGGTCTGCAAAAATATGTATCCCATAGCATTTCACTCAATAACCACCACTGTGTTTAGCTCAGCAGTTAGCATTTGATTAAAAACTATCTTCCAGAAAAACCTGCGATCTCCACTGAAGAAATAAAGAAATTAAGAAGCTACCATTGCCTTCAGTGATTTATCTGATGCTTAATCTCCTCTTGGGTTTAAAAGTAAAATGGATAGAATACAGAATATTCCCCCCAGCTCTGAACACCTCTGGACACTTGGCTGGGGAGCACCAACAACTCTAGCCCAGCATCCTCGTGGGTTGTATCCCCCACAGCAGTGTGACACAGTGTGTCCTGCAGAGAAGTGCCTGGAGTTGTCGTAGAGGATTGAGCCATTCATCCAAATTCCAGCCTCGCAGCCTGGAAAATGAAGGAAGAATCTTTGCAAATCATTGTTGAGGGAAAGGACAAGTTCTCATTTCTGCCAGGTGGGTTGGAGGAAAGCACCCATCGCTGTGATGGAGTGGTTTAATTCTGACTCCTTCTCCAGCTGAATCAGAAGTTGCACTGCTTTGCCTTTTTCTCCCTCCGTGTTTCTGTCTCACTTGTTCTAAGCTCCGGTTTCCAATCTCCCCTGTCAGTTTTGCTCCAGGAAACAATATCACATTGTGAGAACCATCCTAGGTCCAGACTGTTCATGTTTGATGGTGGGCAGGAACACATCTCCACTTAATGTTGGCTTCTTTGGCCCTGCTTTTATTTATAACCAGTTCCTGGATCTTCACGGGGGGAATAAGGATCATGTATTAACCAGATGCTCCAAGGCTTTCAAGGGATGGAGCAATATGTTCTGGCTGAGCCCATGCAAAGTGGAGAGTCAAAAGTGACCTTTTGCAACAACAACAGCTGCTGTGTGGGGGTCAAGGGCAGCTTCCCTGGGAGGGGATATGGGGAAGGCCTGTGAGAGAGAATTTGTAGAAGCTCTAAAGGAGCTCTTTCACCTGTTTCAGCTCAAATCTCTAAATTGTTCCCCCTGTTCTTAGTATCCATACCTCTGACCTGAGTTTGTCTGCCTTAAAATCCTTTGAAATTATGTAAGTTTTTGTGCTCCCAGAGTGAAGAATAGTTCAGAGTGTATCTATGGGAAAGTCATTCCTTACTGGCTTCTCCAGGCCTCTTTGTACCTCAATTTGGTGCAAAATTCACTGGCTGCAATCCAAAGATCCAGGCAGCAGCACACATCAGGTTGTGTCTTTGGGCTTGAAAGGGTTAAATCACTCCCTTCATTTCAAATTGTCAGCAAAAAGCTTATTGATCTCAGCAGCCCTGGGATTTCTCCAGTGGCTGGTAAGACCATCTGACTGCCACTGGAGAGCAAGAGAACAGTGTCTTCAGGTATTTCCTTTCTCTTGTATTCCTCCCCTGTGTCACTGGTCACTCACAGGAGGGATTGAGTGATATAATAAGATGCATCTAACAAGATGTCTTTATAAGCCAAAAAGTCATGCTTCTCCATGTTGGGAAAAACAGCAGATGAATGACCCATATGGATCACAGTAACTTAAATTACATTATGGAGACAGTGAAATGTTTGTGACACATCCTGTACAAGGCTCTTGAAGCACAACAAATAGATTGAAACCTCTCTAGCATTTAATCTTTTTTCCCATTGACCATGGGCAGGTCGTACAGAAAAGGAATCTCTCTTCCTTCTGTGTCTGCATTGCATTTTATTAGATTTGCAAGGTTTGCTCCCTGTGTGAGTGATTCCAAGTCCTTACTTTTCCCCTGTGATGTCTGGGGGATTATATACACACTACAGCCCAGCTCTTCCATAATTGCTTTATCAGTGAGGACCATGTAAAACCACATTTTACATGGCACTTTTGGCATAGTTCGTTTTGCTCATGGCAGAGATAGCATACTTAAAGGATTTGCTCTTCTGCTCTATACCAGAAAGGAGCCATGAGGTGTGTCATACCTGACCTGCTTGTGTGCATCAAATCTACCAGGGCTCAGGAAAGTCTTGCCTGGAGGTACAGAGACAGGTCCAAGGAGCAGCAGCATCCCAGGGAATGCCTCATGGCAAGAAGCTGCATCTATTCACAGCTGGGCTGGGCCTGAGCAGGTTTGTTCAGTGCAAGAAGGTACCAAAGACCAGTCAAGCCTGACTCCTGGTGCCAGCTTCTGGGCAGTAAGTGCCAAGGTCAAGGATGCACGTGCCCTGTGAGCTACACTCACAGGCAGTGATGCCATGCCCCCTGGGAAGGATGGAAATGCAGCTGTTGCCTCCCACCTCCATGCATAGGGAGGGAACTGAGCTCACCCTGCTTTGTACTTTAACCCCTGAGCTGCTCTTGAAATGCTTTTTGAGGTGGTTTCTCCCTTTGCCACAACTGAACATTTGCATCTAGCCCAGCAAGAACCTGCTCCTGATTTTAAAATATCTTCATGACATCCAACACTGATGCAGAGAGCCAGAGAAGGTGGTATAGGAGACCTTTTCCTTTAAGTATCAGTACTGTAAAACATCACCACCACCAAGTATTACCAAAGATTAAGAGCTAAAAAAAGCTTTTTAAAGTCTCTTATAGACAATTATACTATATAGACTTGGAGTGATAAGCATCAGAAACCTACAAGAGTTTTGGGGGATGTCCAAAAATAGAGAGTGGGGCACAGATGTACAAAAACAATGATGAGACAAATTTAATTTCTGCTGGTAACTGGTTGGTCTGGTTTTGCTCTTTTATGGCTTACTCTGACCTCACTGTAAAGTCACTAATATATGTTGTTTTCTTAGATGAAAATTAAGCCATGACTATGCATTTCTGCAGTGCTCCCCAAAATGCCTGCTGCTGGCCCTCCTGGGGACAAAGTCTTGCACTGGAGGGGCTCTTCTGATCCAAACTATCATAGCAGTGGCCCTGCTTCTGTGCTCCAGCAGGGCATGCCAGACTGTATCCAAGGATAAAAAGGTAATTGATCCCACAGAGGAAAAGAAAGAGCCTGAGGCAAGAGACAGACACACAAACTGGAAGAATGCAACGTTTATACTTTTACCTAAATCAATACTAACTATGAGAAAGCTGCTATAGCTGCAGGCTCTTAGGCTGTGGCTGAGTCTCAGACTTGGAGAGGATTTTGGAAATTCTCGTGTGCAAGAAAGTACCTGAAAAGTGCACAAAACTGGGAGCGAGGTGAAGAAAAGCAAAGCCACCAGGAATTAGCTACAGTTACACATGGGCATGAGGGGTAGTGGGCAATCTTCCTGCACCAAGGTCATGCCATTTTGGAGATATCAGAATGTAGGCTGAGACCCATCAGTTCACTTCGCATGACACAGCGAACAAATGTTTTTCAAGACAAGGTTTCCTGACCTAGGCTGCATTGGAAGAGACAGATCAGACATCCATCAGTACCCCACACACTCTGTCCACTGGAGATCATTTATTTTAGCTCCAGTGGCAAGCAGCAATATGTGAATTCATCATGGTCAGATAAACACTAATAAAATGTCCCAGGTTAGAGCAATAGTGATTTTTCTGTCAAGCCCAAACTGAATAAAAAGCAGAAAAATTCATTTTCTGCTCTGAAGTTGGAAGTACCAAGGTGTAGAAACAGAACAAGAACAAACCACATGAATTCTTTGCAAATAGCTTCCTCTCTTCTAATTGCATTTCCCATCTAACTCCACTTTCACTATGGCTTGTGGAGGTAACAGCTATTGATCTACAACTATTTTGACAAGGAGAGGTGCTGCAGAAACAGCAGAAATCTCCTCAGGTCATTGTCAGCTAATCTGGCCACACAGTAAGGGAGAAAACAATTAACACCAAGCAGTAGCTGCTGGGCTTATCATTATCCAGCAGTATAAGGTCCTCTGAGGACTTGAATTCACATTTGGGTCCAGCTCATAATACAAAAGCCACACCTGAGTAACATGTGCTGTCAGAGCTGATTTCACAGAGTACAGAAATACAAGCACAGGAGCTGCAAACATGTTTTCCATTGACTGGAGCATACAATGTCTTATTTATCACAAGCCAATTGATGACTAAACTCACCCAGCAAAGTCATGAAAGCATTAGTTTGTGTTTGTTGTTCACATTCAGAGACATTATACATCAAAAAGGTCAATGCTTCTCTACTAATTCAATTATAACACAGCCATCTATCATACTAGTTCAGTTAATACCATGTTAGCTTGCTGTTTCTGAGGAATGATAAAAGTTGAAGTGTCCATACAGGATATTCCACTTTTAATGACAAACCTGTTAGGGATAACAGAGCTCATTGCAAACATTTTGGCAGCCATTCTTAGCCAAATTCTTTTTGTATTTGAGCTACTGCTCTTCGCAGGTGACAGGGTGGTTAAATGCACTGAGACACAGAGCTGCAGCCTGAAGCCATGCTACCTTATACAGAGCTTGAAAAATGAGAGTCCCTAAGGATGTTTTATTTGCCTGCATTTGTTATTAAATGCATGGTGACTGGGATTCATTTACTGGTCTGTTTTCAATAGATTTCATCAAAGAAAGAACCATCATCCTCCCTGCACAGGTTTGAAAATCTGGATGTAAGATAGCTACAAGGCAAGGATTTATTTAATAAATCTGTGCAATCAGATAGAATGAGAAAATATGATATTCCAATTTTTTAGAAGTGCAGACAAGCAATCTTGGCAGCTTCAGGTTCCCCAGTCTGATTTCACAAGCAAGCGAGGCTATTTAATACATGATGAAGAAAAGGGCTCTGGAAGCAAATGGTGGCAGGAGAAAATGCACCAAGATAAATCACACCCAGGGACACCATTATGTCTCTCTGATAAAAATCCTCATTTTTAAAAGCAGCACATATAACCTATCAGGACTTCAGCAAAACAGCTGACACAGAAAATTAAGTTCACTGGAAATTATTTGGATTAATTCACAACTACCAACTACTTCCCCACCCACCCAGTAGGAGAGATGCTGAAATGCCATTTCGAGAGGAGGATGAGCAGGCTGGGGGAGATTATTAGAGGAATTCCTCTGTGTCTGGGACCCATTTCCGTTACTATTTTCATTAATTATCTGTAGACAGAGCAGAAAGGCACTAATGCCTTCAGTGGCATTAGAAAGAGGGCTGGGAAGCATTCTTAGAGAAACTGCACAGAACAAGAGGCTGAGGGATGAGTCAAACAAAAAATCATTTATGATTCTGCACTGAAGGAGCAGCAAGAATATCTGTGAGCACAGGGAGCTTATCAGTGGGGCGGAAGGGGAAAAGCAAAGCATTAGTCTAGCACAGGATACTTATGAGCATTTGACAGGCTGTGGCCATAGAAAATCAAAGGGAATGGGATGAGTAGCTCTGCACACAGCTGCTGGGGAGGATGCTGACACATTTACAGGGCACAGATCACTGGGAAGGACGAGCACCTCGCTGGGAATACCCTGCCCCACATGGTCCCCTGTGCTCAGCAATGCCTAACTGAGAGCAAAAAGCAACAGAGCTGAGCCAGTGTTGTAAGAGGAAAGTGAACAAGCTGCTCCATTTAGCTTTGCAAAATGAAGCCTGAGAGGGGCTGTGATTATTTTCTATAAATACATCAAGGGGGTAAACACAGGGGAGAAAGAAGAGCTATTTCAGCTGAGGAAGAATATTGGCACAAGAACAAATAGATGTAAATTGATGAACTAAAAAAATGGGACTAAAAAACTTCCTCAGAAACGTGAGTTTTTTGAATAGCCACAGGCAGAGGGAATAAGCTTTCCCTCTCTCCCACAGCCTTGCTCTGTTGCTGAGGAGGTTTGTATGGCCCATTTAGGGGGAATGACAGCGTGCTGCTCCCAAGCCATCCTCTGAGGTCTAGGTTCTCACACTGCGCAGACACCAGACTTGTTAATTGGTATCTCTGACACCACAGAGATCTCCAAGCTCCCATTCAGCCCATACCATCCAGAGTTTCCAAGAGTTTCATATTTCCCATTTTTAAATGGTCAGGTTTTCTCCACAGCTGCGTTCTCCTGGTCACAAGCAAGTGGCCAGGGGGACCATGGAGCTCCTGCCCTGTACCCTTGCAGGGAGGTGTTACAGATGCAACCAAAGCCTGTTGATGTGCACACAAACACCTGGGGCCCCCATCCCCTGAGATCTCCACTGCTGGTTGCTGCCCCGTGCCTCTGCTGACAGGCAGCCAAGAAGGGTGCCTGCAAAGGGAGAGCTCAGAATAATGAGATTGTTAACATTAATGGGGATCCAAAACCATAATGCTGGACTCAGTCCTTTTGCTGGTGGCAGAACAGGCTTTTAAATCACAGAAAATAACCAGTATCCATACTTACACAGTAACAGTACTAACAGATGCACAAAATACCATCCCTAATCATTACATACCATGTCACTAAAAAATATGTGGGAAACTGAGGCACAGAAAGTCAACATCACAACTCATCAGTACTTTGATCATTCATTTCCAGCTATATTATCCGGCTCTAGCCTCACAAGAGGTGCCACAACTGTGGCTGTCATTGGCAGGAGATCTCCACAGACACCAGGGGTAGCTTTTCTCAGCTCTGTAGCACCTTGCTCAAGCCCTGGCCATGACTCCCCTCCCCGTGCAGAGGTGCAGCTCCCCAGGAAGGCATTTTGTCAGGCTGAAGCTTTCAGTGCAGCACATTCACACTCACTGCTCGGATGGCCCTCCTCCAGCAGGTTATACATTTCAGCATCTCCAAGCAGCTCTTTCTCGGGGCAAACACATCATCTTCTGGAGTGTTTTTTATATTATCACAGCAGAGCTGCTCTGATGACAGACTACTAATGTGGGACTTTACTTTTACATTTTGTTGCAGCCTGCAATAAAATTAGATGGAGGACTCCTGAGATGTACATTTTGAGTCCTTCCATATCACACTGGAAAGTGCCAACCCATCTTGCAATGAACAAGTCAAATTCAGAAGTGGAGACTTCAGTATAAACTGGTATTTCAATGAGTGGGGCAATAATTCTCATTGCTCTTCCTCTGAGTCACACATGAGAACTCTCCTGCAGACCTAAATGAGCTCATATATCCCTCAAGTGCAGATAGGAAATGCAGTCCTCTCCTCTGGACATCGACTACGAATTTGTGTGTTGCCTCATACTGTTCAGATCATGTTTTGGGCTGATATTTTCACTTTTACCGTCAAGTTTATTGGTTTTATTTATGCCAACTGGAGTCATTCTTTTTAGCATAGACTATCACTGTGCTTTATAAATCTTATCACAAGGATAAATCAAGAATAACATTTTTTGCTAGTCTATGAATCCATAATTGGCATTTGCTCTCTGAGGTTTTATGCAGATGAGGATCTTTCTCAATACATTACTACACATGCAGAAAAAAGCCCCCACACTCTTCTCTAGAAAACCCAATGAATTTTAAATTGAAACCTTACAGATTTTTTGTACAGAAAGGTTGATTTTTATTTGCACACTGAACAAACTCCTGGAAGAGAAACACATTCATTTTAATACCTACTGCTGGATCTTAAAGCATGTTTCCTTTTACATAAAGAAAGCCTTCAGAAAAAAACAATAATAGACTATTTGCTCAGAAGCTCTCCTGGTTCTGGGAACTTTCTCTCTGAAACTGATGGATGTTACATGACAGGGCATAGGGGGTCCCAGGAGCTCAGGACCTACATCCTCCCTCCTTTTTCCAAACAGCAGCTCAGAAACCCCAACTGGGGCTTGGGTCAGTGATGGCTCCAACAGTGATCACCAGGAGTTGGGAAATATGGCAGCAAAGCCAGCTGCACACATCCCAGCCCTTGCTTTTATTCTGGCTGACTCTAAATCCTCCTAACATGCCAGGGCTGTAGCAGAAGAAAAAAACTTAAAGGACCTTATTTTAGTCTGAATCCATTACAGAGAAAACAAAGTGTCATGATTGTGATACTGATGGGGGGAATATTGTAGCTCCTTCTTCTTTCCCTATCAAGATATAAAGGGTCTATTAAAAGGGAAAATACCACTCTCTCAGATAAAATAAAAAACCTATGCCCTTTCAAGACAAATAGATGTCAGTCCAAACTGATGGCTTAAATTAAATATTAAAGATTAAAAAAACAAAAAACAAACAAACAAAAAAAAAACCCACAAAAAAACTCCTGAACCAGAGTTTGATTTAATTTATATAGTACTGTTCCTTTGGAGAGGATTTGTGGAAACATGAACTCCTTCTCTCTGTTGCTCTTTGTAAAAGAAAAAGAACAAAATCAATTTCTATAAAGCAAGATTATTTTAGGACTCAAGTTATCAGAAATGCCTGCTGTATCTGGGACATCTGTTTTTCTCTCCCCCATCCTTTCTTTCATAAGGCAGTAACTGCAGAAAAAAAAACTGAAAAGGATCCCAGAGCTAGCCCAAAACTAGGTTATTACCACTTTTCTCAATGTGATTAAACTTGTGTTCACTGCAATCTCACCTATTTTCAGCTAACATGATCAGCAGAAGCTCAGCTCTCTTCACAGATCCACCTTTACTGCAGCCAGCAGCACCCCTGGGCCCATTGGGTGTTTTTCATGCTCTCCTCATTTCACTAGGACACCATGGAGCACACGGGCACCCAGCATCCAAAAATCACCACTTTCCCGAGGGGGACTCTCCCACAGACAGGAATGGTGTTGACAGCATTTGTTAACAAAGCCAAAACAATTATTGGCCCAGCAAATCCTGGACTCTGAACAGGTAATTTCAGGGTGATGTTTAATAGCAGCTATGAACCTGGTGCCTCATTTCCAAAATCAATAGAGGCATGGACAATTCTTAGGGACTTTGGGCTTCTTAATCTCCCAGGCTCTTCTGGAAGGGATGACAGCATCTAGCAGTGGCACTCAAAATTTTGCAAAGTGTTCCCATCTTTCAGGAGGATTTGGCACAACACAGCCTAGGAGACAAGGAGTGTTACAAGCCCCTTATGCACAGCCAGTGTTTCGCATTTTATGGTTGGCCTGGCACCAGGTTTTCGGCTGCCCAAACGAACCAATCCCCTGGATCTGATGGACCAACTCTAGACCTAAATCATGTGAGGAGGTGACCCAGATGCCTGGGAGCAGGCAGGAAAACATGGGTGAGGGGAGCCGGTGTGGGCCTGCAAAAGGCAGCCTGGGGTGTGGGAGAGCTTAAAAAGTGTGCTGGGCACAAGCTGACCATGGGGGTGGGAGGGTTAATCACACAACAGCTCCCATGAGGGCATGTCTCACAAAAGCTGTCTTTCACAGGCAGAAAAAAAGGAGAAAACAGCTGCTAAAGAGAGAGAAAAGATGCTGCAATGTTAGAGAACTCCTCTGGGCTTGCAATAAGTCACTGGAGCAAGTTTGTTCTTGAATATATCTGAAATGCCTCCAAACAAAACATGTTCTTTTGAAGAAGGACGTTTTTATATGTAGCTTAAAAAAGATTAGTTGCCAATAGAAGAGCACAGCAGAAGAAAATATTGAAAAACAACTGGAGATTGTACTAGTGTTTATCACACTGGTCAGCAATCAATATTAGAGTTAATGTTGTCACACATTAATTTAAATATCAGAAGCCCAAATGAACTAAGGATACCCACATAAGCATAATGAAATCATTCACCTGCATCCAACCAACTCAGAGGAGGAGTTTTTCTCCCATCCTGCATCTGCATCCTCCTGTAGAAGTGACATGTGAGCTTGCATCAGAATTTCAGACGGAAAACCCAGAAAATTGTTCAGATCAAGCTGGATTTGGCTCCATGACTACAAACAGCAAATGCAAATCCTGTTACATGGTGCACACTCACAGCGGGATAGAGATAAAGCAAGGGAGAGGCTGGGATGTTCAGTAAAGAAACCACCACAAAATTTGGCCTGCCTTTCATCAAATGCCCAGAAAGAGAGAGGCTGAAAGGTTGTGCTTACTCGTTACTGTTCCCCATGTTTATTTTCTCCCCAGAAGATGCCAAAATATTTATCCAGCTGCACTGGAAAGGGACTGGAAATACTTTGCAGCTCTTTTGCAAGTTTGTTTTTTATGAACAAAAGGAAAAAAGGAAAACTGAGGATCTGTGTAGCTGGGTAAACTTCCACTTGAAGCTCTCAAGTGCTGTTAGGCAAAACAGCAGGATTTCATTAAAGCAGAGATGTGCCTGTAACCATACATTACTATGTGCCTTTCTGGATGCTCACAGATGCAGATACTAAGATTACAGGAGGTTTATCAGGGATCCACGTTGCTGAGCACTGGGCTCAACAGCCCGTGAAAACAAACAAATCAACCAACAAAGAAACTCCAAATACCCCATGTGAGTTTTCACAGGCAAACCAGGTTCATCCAGCTCCCCTTCACCTAATTAACCCAAACCCTTTAAATCTTACAGAAAACTCACAGGCCTAAAAATCACAGACTTTGAGAGAGGAAGTGACCTGGCTTTTAAAGGTTAATTTCTAGGCACACTGGAAGATGCTTTATGTGTCCAGCTCGGTTGGCTCCATTATTAAATTAGCAGGTTACAAAGCTGGTACACAGTGCTCTGCACTGGGACATTAAGCTGCGGGAATTTTCCTCTCAACAGTGGCATCTCATTATTTGCTTCTGTTGATTATTCAGATTGCATTAGATGTCAAGGCTTGCTAGATTCAAAGACCTCACTGCGGTGAAGTCAATTCTATCCATCCATCACAGACAACGCTGAGGAAATTAATACAAAAGCTACACCATGCCTTGGGATAACAAGTGATGCAAAATATACCACACCACGCCTTATTTAAAAGTCTTTTGAAATGTCATAACAGCTTAGATTTTATAGGGGGAGGTGCAGAGGAGGGGGAAATCCATCCAGTTTCAAGAGGGTCTACAGCCAGAGCTCAGTGAATCGCACTGTTCTGGTCCTCACATCTACAATTCATGCCTACCTCACCTCTGCAGTACAGATCCCAACACTGAAAAGTGGGAGGGTGTCTCTAAATCAGAGGAACAAACTAATTAAGAGACCACCCTTCCATCTCCTCCTTTAAACAGTGCTTGTTGTAGGAACGGGTCCAGTTCCCCCCTGCCCCAGCAGTTTGAAATGTCCTCTATGGACAAATAACAGCTGCACCTAAAGATAAAGCACCCCGTGGTCTGGAGCTCCAAGGCAGCCTCGTCCTTCCTGCCTGAGGTTCCCTGCCAGGGCTCTTCAGTGCCCCATCCCCTTCTGCTGCTCCCTCCTGCCTGCCCTGGGCACAGGGAGACTCTCCAAATCGGAGACATTTGATCCCACACCCTCACTCAGGCACAAACAATGGAAAAGAGCCTGCACAGCCAGAAAGTTGAATTTGCTTTGGTTTAATTAAAAGAAAAGGAAAGGAAAAGAAGAAAAAAAAAAAGTGGAGACTACCTAATTGTTCTCTCAGCTAACCATTTTGACCTTCTTTCCTGCTACTAAGTGAATATCTTATGTGATTTCTGTGCTAAAAGCAGCTGAATGTCAGAGACATTCATCTTGGCTTCAGCCTTTTTTTTTACAGGATTTGCATCTACTCTGATTTGGCACCATGTTATTGGTTTCTATCGAAGTGCCCCTTCCTGTTTTGCTTTTGCCTGCTCACACACCTCAGCCCTTTGGAGGGTGAGTGCCAGCCTAAGTACTCGGGGCAATTAAACTGTCATGGGAGGAGACTTCTCATATCCCCAGAGCATCCCCTTGGTGCTTCCAAGGAGCATGAATGTACCAGTGGGATGGGAGAATTATTCCCAGAGTAATTCACTGCCTCCCTCCTGCACCAAAATGACTACAGACATCACTGCCACCACATACCAGCACAGTGGGATCAAGCAATGCTGGTGGTGCAGGAGCAGGACTTCCCAGCTTGAAATCACAACTTCAGTTTGGAAAATGGCATCTCTGTCAAATGAGAGAGGGAAAATCCCTCTGCCCTGCACAAATCCTGGGCTCATTGAATGATTTTTCTTTTTTAATAACTACCTTCTGCATTCAGAGCATCCTCATTCTTTTGTTTCTGTTGCCTTCTCCCTAAATACTGGACACTGTCTCAAGCCCCCTGCACACTCTCTAGAAAACAAGTACAAAGCACTTTTACCCTTCTAGGATGATACGCTATATAAAACTACATAAAGGCACATTAATCACAGAGCTCACATTCATTTATTCATGCCATTATAGATGAGAAATATTCTTTGGTTTTAAAGGTTTCTTTAACAAATGAAGGTTGAAAAGCCAAAAGAGAAAAAGAAAGAAGAAAATGGAAATAAAAAAAAAACTACATCAAAATATTAAACATAGGAAAATATTGAGCCAATGCTCTCATGGATTTCTTGCCAAAATCGCTTGAAAGACTTTCACAGCTGAAATCGGGACCGAATAAAAGGACTGAAAATACTAAAAGAACATGATGAATAATTTCTAAAAAAGGTGAACAGAAGGTCTGAGTGAGGAAACTTAACTGTGATCCCAAGGCATTTCCATTACCCATGAGAACTCAAGCTCTTCTCAGGAGCTGGAGTTGCCCTTCCTTCCCTGCCAGCACCAGGACAAGGGTCCTGTTTGGGACATTACTCTCAGCATTTACCACCCCAAATCATAACCCGAGGCTCTGGAGGAACAGCACCTTCTGCGGAGGTCTAAGAGCAGGAAAAGGGACAAGTGTGGTGTTAGTTGGGAAGTAAAACAAGCAAATGTAGATCAGTTCAGATTTGAGCTCAGGAGACCATCAGCAACCCACTCTCGAGGACCAAGTGGGATGAGAAGTGCAAAAGCAGAGAGGTGTGGACAGGGTCAGCCCTGGATCTGGACCATCTGTTGGAGAAGGCACCTCATTTCTGGCTCAGCCTGCTTTGAAGGCAACTCAACACCAAGTTTTGGCTCAAGAGCATCAAAGAGAAGAAACAGATGTGAGTTGTGGAGTGACTAGCAGGAGCAGCCAAGAAGGTGCAGTGAAGCACAAGAGATTCTTGTTGTCCATACTAAGAGCAAAACAAGCCAAAGGGCTCTGAACATCTCTTGTGGGAAGATATTACCCACAGGAACAACAATTGCTCTCGAAATCCAGTTAGGCCTTGCCTACATCCAAATGTCAAAGGGAAATAAAGGTGTCTGATCCAAATTTGTCAAGTGCCTCCCAGCATTTCTGTAACAGATGGTGTGGTTTTTGACAGAACTGTGATGCCTGAAGTCAAGACTGATCTGCAAATTGCAGATGATGAAGACATGATTAAGGAAATAAGAATCACTCTTGGAGAGAGTGGTCTTAAGCAATTAGTTTCTAGTCCTTGAATGCTTGCCTGTGTAAATTCTGTTCTGCAAACCATTTGCAAATTACCAAGGACACCTATGCTACCAGTAGCTGCTTCCTGTAACAGCCAGAAAACACAGTAACTGAAAAGGTGAATGCAAGTTTCCAAAACCCCTGTTCAAATTTGAAGTTGGCTATTACTTTATAGTTAATCTTCTGTCTGTTTGTAGTGATGAGGGAGCCAGATGTTTAATTAGTTTTAACAAAAAATTCCATTAAAATTTGTCTTGCTTCTGCTGAACTAGATTTATAACCTGTGTAGACAGAGACAATTGAAAATCCCAAGGAAAATATTCTCTGGGGAATCCAAGAAAATCTGTATCACAGAACATTTTCTCCGGTACTTGGGGACCTTCAAGGTCTGTAGACTCGGGTAGAAAGACCACACGCATTTTTCAGCTGTCACCATCACTTATTCACTTAACAAAGGAAAAAGAAAAGCCTAATTACTCATGGGTCTGTTTTTAATTTGCAGGGTTAGCGATGTTTTAGAAACAAAAAATAGAAAAAAGCGAGAAAAACACCAAGATGAATTATCCCTTCACTTAGAGCAGTAAGAAGATCGTGGTGTTTCCAGGCAGGCTGGTCCAGGGGGGAGTGCTCAGGAAACTTTACAACTCAGAGCACTATTCCAACCAACTACTAACATCACACAGTAGCTGCCAGTTTGCAATCCTCTGCAGTTTTTGTTTGCATGCTTTTAAGTAATATTTTGCTCAGGGACTTGTTTCTGTGTTATTCTACCCAATTTCATCAAGGCAATTTGTATCCCTACCCTCCTCAGGCATAACTTCACCAGAATACTCATTTCAGCAGGTCCAGCAAGCAGAAATTTTTTTCTGTACAAAAATATTCCAAGCTAGACTAAGTCCACTATTTTTTATTTAAAATAAAAACTGTCCTTTCATCATAGCCTCCCCAGCTGTTATAGGAAAACCCTCCACATGCAGACAAATTGTTGTGCTCATATAACTACAAGCAGTTCCAAGCTAGTGTTTTGCAATCATATGTTCCACTATTATTCTGCTAATCACAGAAAGACCTACAGTCATGGTTATTTTGGCTCTTCAACCCTCTGAGTGCCCCTCAGGTACTGTTATGACTGAGAACAGATCCATCCCCTGGAGGCTGCTAACATGATTTTCTACTTGTTGCAATTTTCTTTCCTCTTCTCCTAATTAACACTGTTGTGAAACTGGTTGCTGTCCCTTAACCTAACCAATTTTAATGTATGCAACAACATCTACAAACTCGTCAATTATTTAAAAATACCAATACAAACATGTTTTGGGACATTGTACATCCACCCCAGTGTAAGTTGGACTTGGATATAAAGCATATCCCTGTCTGAGCCAAAAGGACTTAGTTTTGATCACAGAAAAAGCCTGTAAGCACAATAAGACTTTGGTCTTTTTCAGGCTGCATTCTCATGCTTTCTTAGATGAAAGGGAAAAATAAAATTTCAAGCACGTTTCTTTCAGGGCAGATTTCAGCCTTATACGAAATTGAAGTCTTTGTCTTAAATAACACTACCCTCTTTGCCATTGTGAGGGGCAAACTACATTAGCCAAGAACATTTTTTAAACTGCTGTTAAGAAAAATAGGTTTTTCTAGTAAACACAACCCCATGTCTTGCTGGAGCCTGAAAAGAATCTACTAAAACCATCCAAAGAGAAATATGTAGAAACAGCATATTCTCCTTCATGCAAGAAAAGGTTTTTCCTGGAGCTAAAATATCTCCACAAGCTCAGCCCAGCCCTTTCTCAGGGGGTTCAGATGCATCTATAATGGGAGATTTTGGCCTCTCTCAGTGAGGTCAGGAGAGTTGTTCCAACACCTGACATCTTGGTCAATACTTGGATCTATAGAGGCTGCATCACTGTCCCTCACCAGCAAATTCCCTCCCTGGCACCAGGGAGAGCCTTCAGAACATCACGGCCCATGAGGAGCAAGATGTGTGAGTCAAATATACTCAAGAGCAACCCCCAGCAGAAAGGGGACTTCATGAAGGTCTTTACATTTCCCTCAGGACCAGATTGCCCCTGTCCTCAGAACAGGGGGAGGGGGGGCTACAGCCCCAGGGCTCAGCTCCTGCCTCTAGATCCATCCCACTCCTGCGGCTGGCCTGGCCCAGCAAACCTCCACTGTCATCTCAAGGCCATTCCCTGCTCAGGGAAAGCTCAGACAGTTTAGATTATCCTCCTCCCTTCCTAAAATGTGTCTTGTATTTGTGCCTACGGCAGGAGCAGTTTAGATAACATAAATAGAAATAAATGATAACTATAAAGCAAATAGCAGCATGGAGGGAATGGCATCTTCTGGAGTGTGTTAAGGCAGTGTTAAGAAACACGGGACAAGACGCACTGAATATCAAATTAGGAAGAATGGCTTTTTTCTTCCTCCTATTCTCCCTGGTGAAACCCCAAGGCATTTCTCATTCTGCTCTGAGGCACAGTGCCAGCACCTCTTTTAACAAAAAACTTGTTTTCTGGCCAAGCATGAGGACTGGGAGATTTTGGTTTAGCTGAAAGTGTTCTGGTCTCAGTATTCCAGTGGATGCCAGGCTTTTCTAAACTTCCTTATCTCCCATGACAGCAACCTACACAAAGTCCTGGCAGGAGGACTCTCTTTACCCCTCATTTTCCCCAATTACAATCATTCCTCCCTCCACCCCATCTCAGATACAGGTCCCCTTCCCTGAGCACATCCCATTTACCAGCCTTCCTTGGGGACACTTCCACCCTCTTACTCTTCTGAATTTTTCACTGTGGGCATCTCCACAGTACACCATTCAAGCCATGGCTTATAGGAATGAGTATGAAAGCACACTGTGTGTGGAGAACTGCTCATCAAAAGAATGTATTTTGCTATGCCATGTCCCTTATCTGTTTGGTCCAGTCAGTGGAAATGGGTGGAGAGAGCTTCGTGCAAAGGTTCAATGTGCCCTGCATGGATAATAAGGCCAGATATCAAAATGCAAGGAAGAAAATAAATGCAAAATATGACACCAATGCCACAGCAGACCTGGGGATTTCTTGCATCTCAAACAAGGTGAACCCTGAGAGTATTCCCAGAGTACTGCTTTTCCCCACCCAAATCAGGGCTAAGATCCCTGAGCACAGAGAGGGGAAGTGAAGAAACACCCTAGGCATATTGCAAGCAGCATGTTCAAGGTGGTGGTGGAGTTAGCAAAACTTCACCTCATCGAGGGAATTGAATATGGAATTGAATGTGGCAGGTGAGAAAGCAGCAAGGCACGTGTGTGACAACACAACAACCCTGAGCAAGAACCTTCAGTATGCAGGTGACTTTGGCAGGGCCCAGAGCCAGCAGCAGAGTGTTGGAGGCACTGCTGCCTCCATCCAAACAAACCATGTTCAGCATGTAAAACAGATGGCAAAAAGGCACAGGGCCCCTTGTGGCACGTTCAAAGCAAATCACTGAGGAGTGAGGGATTATACCAGGAAAAAGTCACTGCATCCTGCCCTGCTTCTCCTGTAGGGCCACCATCACAGACCGAGGCCTCTTCTGCGCAGCTTTTACCACGGAGAGGGCTCTTGCATGACAGGAATGGAGTAGAAAATAAATATAATTTGGTACAATCCCAAACCTAAACGGAATTTTAACTTCAATTTGCACTCAAAAAAGTGGATTTTGAGTGCTGGGACACAAATAGGATGACTAATATGAACGAGTTAATAGAAATGGAAATCACTCCCATCTGAAGTGGAAGTAAGAGCCAGAGCTTAAAGCACTTAAGTTCTGGGGACTGGATAATTCCTGAGGATAATGATAACTAAAAAAAAAAAATCTATCAAGGCATAAATGGCAGTGTGCACTAGGAAACAGCAAATATAAAACTATGTTTAAGAGAAGCCCATTAATCCAACTGCACTAGTGTGCAAGATTTCCTGAACAAGTTATGAAGGGAACAATAATTAAAAGATATGGTGGTTAATGGAAAGCAGTATAAAATGCAGCATGGGTGTACAAAGAGAAGCTCATGCCAGACTGAATCCAATATCTTTCTTTAAAAAGATAACTACTTTTCCACTGGAAAAATGTGGTAAGTCTAATCTATTTGGACATCTGTGAGGAACTTGGAAATAAAACTGCATAGGAAAGTGCTGGTTGGAGCAAGAAAAAAAAAAAGGGTGCTACAAAAATTATTAGCAGTGAGAAACTCTCCAAGGAGCTGACCAGAATACACACATGTTATGTTCTTGTCCTCCCATCTTTTATCTTAGCAGTGGCTTAATTTTTTAAGGTTAGTCTGAGTTTCTATGGTTGATGAAATTCAATTCTCACATCTTAAGTACTTAATAAGACTACACATAAAATAAGCGCTTTTTTTTTTCAGGGAATGTAACAATTTACTGTCTTTTGAAGTAGACAAGGACAGTGGTGTGTATGTCCTTAGCTTCAGTAAAGTTCTGTAGAAATTTTATGTCCTAAACCATCCCATTTCTAATGCTCCCAAAGCCTGCATTCCTCTCCACAGCTGCAGGACAGCTTTGTTTCTTCACACAGTTTCAGTCCATCCTCTCTCCTCTGCAAGCTCAGCCACATCATTGCCAATGATCTGGTGTGAAGTTTGCTTCATGCAGACAGAGAAGAGGCTCAGATACTCCATCTCCAGCTTTACACTGTGGATACTCCTGGAGCACCAAAGATGGACATCAGGCATGTGCCAAATGCCCTGCCCCACCAGGACCAGCAGCACTGAGGTGTGGTTTGGAAAAATACAACCAACCATTGGCAAAGGAAAGGACCAGGACCATTCTTCTCCCACCTGACAGGAAAACACAGTGTTTATGGCTGTTAATCAGCACAGTCCCAGCAGCAGTCAAACCCAGCCTACTGTGGAAAAGCCCAAAGAATCATTTCCCTGGGCCATGCCAGGGAAGTCCAGTAGCAAACAGGAATGACATTGGTCTGGACCTTAGCTGGCTGTGTTGTCCTTTGGGAGACTTTCTAGAGAGGCACCTTGCAGGAGCACATTCCCAACCTGAGTTTTCCCTAGGCACAGTGACTGTTCAGCTCCAAGATTGCAAGCACAATCTTCCCTATAGAGGCAAAGTGGCAGATATTTCGTCAGCAGGAAAATGTCTGTATGGCTATTAAAGAAATAAAACCCGGAAAGGCTGCACACACCAAGTGGTACTAAACTGCTATAAAATTCAAATTAAGCTGCATTGCGTTGCACAAACTTCCCCCCAAACCCACCCCATGTAAGTTTATTAAATGAATGTGACTCAAGTGCTACAGAAAAAAAAAAAAAGAAAATTCCTGAGAAGCCAGTGCATAATTTTCCCATCTCCAAGTCATAATGTGGCAGTGCTAGAAGGTTTCCTATTTTGGAAACATCAGGCAGGCACATTCTGTCTCCATCCCAGCATGTCTTAATCAAAAGCATCCTGATCTCAGGTTCAGCAGCTATTTGCAGGAACATCCAGCAGCACACAAATGATCAGAGATTACAGAAGAGATGAGTCCTGTACCAAGAAGCCTTAGCAGGGTCTCCTACCCTCTCCAAACACGTGTCCCTGTCCTTTAGTATTTCCATACACTGCTGCAGGAACCAGAGAGGAACAACACAGTCTAGACGTGAGCAGTATGGCCAAACCAGACTGTCCAGGGCATTACTCATTCAAGGATGCTGAAGATAATTTATGTTAATTGCACTGTGGCTTGTCTTTCAGCCTTTGGGTACAGTGAAGAAAGTGGGAGAGACTGGGAAGGTCTGGAAGATGCTGAACAGGCCTGGAAAGCATCTGTAAAGAGCAACAGCATGTAAAATCAGAAGTTGGCTTTCTATAGGAAGACACAGGTCAAGTCCTTATCTAATTTAAGGTTTAAGTGTTTTAAAGAGATTTAGCCATGCAACAACACACAGCTCTTCCCTCCCTGGAACCAGAGGTTCAGACATTGTGAAATAATGTGAAATGGAAATCAGTGTTGATGAGCCAGAGCTCCCTTTTCATTACAGAAATAATGAATAAACAGTTACTCCTCACAAAGGGCAATAGAAAACTTTACAAGACCATTCACAATTTGAATCTTAACAAGCTTAAAATATATTAATACCACAAGTATTTGATCTTTTATGAGCAGGAAATGAATATTAATTTACTGATGAAGAATATTTTGGGTTTTCATCTCCTGTGATGAATCTTTCAGACAAAATCAAATCAATTCACTTTACTACTTGTCTATCATCAGATCATATTGAGGTACCATTCACAAGGTAATTGAATAAAATTTTTAATCTGAGATGACATTCAAATACAAGTAAACAGATTTCTCACTATTAAAAAAAATCACTCTTACTTAACAGGTGGCAGATGTAATGATGGCTTTTAAGGAGATTGCAGCATTGAGGTGAACAAGAATGACAGACCTGACAGTGTCTCTTCAGTGGTCTTTAGAAAATAATGTTTGCTTGCAAACTTGTCTCAGAAGCTCTCTGGGAAAGACTGGCTCTCCATGGAAATGGTCAGATACACATTTCTGGTTGAGCTCCCTCACAGCACGGCCCTCAGCTCTCCAGTGCCTGTCCTCCAGCACTGGGGAAGCCAGTGCAACTCAGAGGCTGATGTTCAACCCTGACTTCACTCATCACCTTTTTGGACACATCTTCCCTCTGGAAGATTTAAGGAAATCAATATCCTCTGGTCTATGAGTGTAAGAGAGAGACAGTGCTTCTTCCTGGAAGCTTTATATTTTATTAGAACAGTGATGTAGTTGAAAAAAAAAAAAAGAAAAAGAAAAAAAAACCACAACAAACTTGCCTGGAAGCCTTCCTCACTGGCTCCTTTACATTAATACAGATACTGCAAACCTCCTTCCCTATGACCACTGAAAGAATTTGCTGACCTAGCTCCACCTTGACACAACAGTTCCCACAGCACCTGCAATAACATCCACCTGAAAGAGACATTGCATCAAAACCCAGCGTGCCTGCTAAAATGAACAGTCCTGCAGAGACTGCAAAATTCCCCCAAAGCCAAGACAAAATAGTTCACAGGAAGCCAGTGCCCTCCAGGTTAGCAGTGAGTTCACCCAAGCCAAAATCCCCCAGGGATTTTTTTAGAAATCTCTGCTCCTAGTTTCAGAGAAGCAGCCTCCCCATCACTGCCTGACCTATACACCAAAATATTCCCTGCCCTGCTGCCCTGCACCAGCCTCAGTCCCGCTTAACCTGCATGGTGCCCACCATGTCCCCATGCATTTGAGAAACCCCTGCAGTCAGAATTGCTCTCTGTTGAGAATAGTTAACAATCCAATTTGTTTAAAATTAGCTGGTTTTAAGGTGAAAGAAAATATTTAAGTCAGGAGGAATCCTTCTCTTTAATTAACTTTGGTAGAAAACAAGTTTGTCAGACAGCATGGATATGTTTGTTTTGGTTCACTAGATTTCTTAATAAACACATTAGGTGTAACATACTACAGTGAGCTTAATTGAACAGCTATAACAAAATTCAATGAAGAACATAGTTAACAATTGCTAAACTGCAGCAGCTCCTGTTATTGCTCATGGAGTTATTACAGCTGGCAGTGGTCATCCGGCTCCTTCGGGTCCTAACAGAGCAGAGACTGCACCAACCCACAAAAGAGGTAGAAGAGGGGAGAGACCAGTATACACTTAAATAATTGTGCAGCAAGGCCTTGCAAATTCCAATTTCTGCTAACACTGCTTCCCATGGAGAACAAACAGCTTTGGCTGGCATGGTCATGCTTCTCCCGCCCAGGAGCTGTTCTGTTCCCTTGCCGAGAGCTGAGCTCACTGTGAACTGATGCAGAGATGCCCCAAGCAGGGGGCCAGTCCTGCCAAGCCCTCGATCAACACACCAGGAGGGAGGCTCACGGCATCAGTCACTCCTGTAGCCCTCACTCATAGCCCAGGGAGGAGCAGTGAATCGTTCTTCTCTGCAGGTTAATATGTGGCTTTAAGCATTTCTGTCCACAAGCTGGGATTTCTTGGAGGGAAGAGCAGAAGGAAGAGATACCACCAGCACCTCCCTGCTGCCAGGGCCATCCCAGCTGTAAGGATTGTAAGAGTTTGCCCAGTGTCTGAAGGTCACAGCCAAGCAAAATGCACACACTTGTTCAGTGTCAGCATCACTGTGGGCTCAGTTTGGGTATTACTTGTCCATGTGCCCCAGACTTCACTGGTGGGAGCTCTCATTTTGCAGCAAGAGGAATCAGTGCTTCTCCACACATGATCTTCCTCTGGCAGGAGAAGGGAAGCCAGAACTGGGATGTCAGAGAGTGATCCCTGCATGCTGCTAATGCAGAGAGACTGGGGGTGCAAGAGCAAGGCAAGGGCAGGTCAGGTGAGTCCCTGCACCACGAGCAGCACAGAGCAGCTCTGCACACACTGGATGAGACACGTCCCACCCCAGGGAACCCTCCAGGAACACACCTTCCACAGCCCAACACATGCAAATCTCAAACTGAGTACAGGTGGATCCAGCCAAGACAAGGAGCAGCAGTGATAGAGACACAAATAATTTTAGTTTTGTTTGACATAGCTTCAATGTTCTACTCCTCCTGAGAAGCTGAGCAGCAGCAGTTGATCCTAATACAGGCACACACATACACACATATATATAGACCATATTCCTGTGATGGATGTCTCCCTTCCCTACCACATCTCTCAGTCAGCACAGAAATTAACTTCAGTCAGTCAATCATTCTGCTATCTGCACCTATCGCCATATATTAATTCCAGTGATAAGATGGTGGTAGGATGAAGTTGAGATATAGGCCTCTAACCTCTGGCTGGTGCAAATGAGTTTATACAGCCCATACTTTCACAATCCCATGAGAAGAAATAATACTTACTACCTCTGGTTTAATGATGAGCACTGACTGCATTTCTGTACTTTTATAGATACCCTGGAGAAAGGTGAGGGAAGGTGTACTCCATAAGCATATTGATGAGTTATGTAGAAGTGCTCCCAGTTCCCATTAGACACTCTAATATGATGTAGTCTATTAAGAGGAACACGGGCTGGACAAATCACTCCACTCTGCTACTTTACAAGTGATAGGTAGAGAGGCCAGGGACAGAAAGAAGTCCTTGGACTAAAATTTAATCAGACAGGAGACAGTGCACGGCAGGGTTTTTGCTGCTGTTTTACCCATCATCCCTCAAGAGGAGAAGAACAATCTTGCTTAGGCTTTGGTGAAAGAGAAAAATTAGTGCCACACTGGGGGCGAGGGTTGAAGACCTTTTCTCCACAAAACCGTCCCTGAGAGCTGTTCATTCTTTTTTGCCTCATCCCAAAACCAGTCATGTCCCAAGCCATGCATTGCACACACCCTCAAAATGGTGTTATTTGTTCCACTCCTTGGTAAAGTCCATTTTTTGGCCTAAAACAGAAACAATTTAGCAAAGCAAAATGAATCCAACTTCTTTTGGTAGATGAAGCATATCAGTCACTGAAAAGATCTGCAGTTTTCCTCCCTCTGCCTGCAATTGCAAATTCTACTTGGCCTCAGGTGGTTCAAAGCATTCATGTTTAGAAATCCTGGTTGTCTGCAATTAAAATTGTGCATTGCCATTCAAGGGAAAGCGCAAACCTTCTCCCCAAAGGTTTTGCACGTGCCTGGCTGATCATACACCCCTCCAGACCATGCAGCCATCTCAGGAGGCATCACCAGTGACTCAGCTGTCATTCCCCCTCAGTTTGGTGAATATTCTCTATTCAAAGGTGGTAACAACCCAAAGAAAGAAATAACCCGTTTCAGTTATGCCACAGCAGAAAGTCTGGAGAGCATCAATTATGGTCAAGGGAAAGAGCTAGGAGGGTTAAGAGCACAGGAGCAGTCAGCAGCAAAATATTGCCAATTAACATAAAAAGTACACGAGTTGTTCGTTCTGTTTAAGCTTGTTAAACATTGAAATTAAGTGTTATGAACTACTAAATAAAATTAAAGTCAAAATTAACTGCCATGCACACTATGCCTTGCCTTATAATGGCTCATAAGTGATGCTCACCAAGGAGCATCACCCCACACACAGCACCAACGCTGCTCCCTCTGGGATCTGCCTGCAGAGAGTTCCTATGCATCAGGCTCCCAGAAAAGTTGGTGGGCACGAGTTTGATATTAGTGGATCAGGAGCCAACCTTGTCCATCTGAGCTAGACACAGCTGGAGAGGCATAATAACCAGCAACAACCTCCTGAACGTTTCAAGTGACAGCTCTTCTCAGAGCAGCTTTAAAATCCCCCCTCTACATTTGCTAATTAGTCACACCTAAAAATACATCATTTGCCCCAGAGACCAAGAGGATTAAGTCACTTTTTTTCTCTAAAGACATGATATTTTTATAGGAAGAGAATTTGGTAAATATATGGAAATGAACCAACTCTCCTAAAAGGTTCCCTGATTTTAAGTGAAGACTGTTCTGCATCACCAGCTGTTTATATGCACTGATTGAAGGCATAATTGACAAGGGATAATTGCTTATTCTTCCTGATACATGGCGAATTACATTTTTCTGACTCGGCACACCATGCTACTGAGAAGCCTTGCAAAACACTTGCAACAGAATCGGTTTGGAGGGCAGGAGCCAGACATGCTTTTCAACAGGAGAGACCACTTGGGCCTCATCTTGAGCACTGGAGAGCCATGCTGTGTCCTCAAGAAAGCTGTGACACCACCCAGGAGGGCTGAGTCTCCTTGGCACTACAAAATAGCTCAGCTAAATGTGCTACAGAGCCACCAGCACATCATGCTTGGTACAAATCTGCCACCAAACACAGATGTATTAAAAGTACAACAGGATCAGAGTTCAAAACTGTGAGAGGGTTTAAATATTGAGTATTCACTAATCAGGTGAACATAAGATCTGCTTAAGACCACAAGCATTTAATAATGCTGATAAAAATTAGCAAAGGTTGATAATTGCTTTGCAGAAAGTACAGCTCAAGGAATGAGTGGGAGGAGGATTTAAACCCCTGTAGTATCTGAAAGGAAAATATTTTTGTCCTTAAAATGCTTCACAGCAGTTTAAAGGGGGCAAAGAGTTTTCAGAAAAGGTTTTAAGGATTTTAGAAGTACATTTGGAAGTCTTTCCAAAAGCCGTGGCAATTAAGTTGGAAGAAGGTATTATTGAATGTCCTCTAGTCCAACCAATTCCCCAGGCTCAGCCCAAGAGCAGAAAATGCCTCCCTGTTTTGGCACTGCTGGCAGGCTGGTACAAGGTCTAGTCAGTGTTGACACAGGGGTTCTGTACAGACAGGATAACAAAACACTCCCTTGATCAAACTCTAATTGCAGTGCTGAGGCAAATGTTTCACACAAGTGAGGCCAGGATAGTATTTTATGGATGTTCTCACAACCCGCCCCAGCCCTCCTGACTTCAGAGACTTTGGATGAGTATCTCCGGCTTTATCAGATAAGAAGCTTATTTGAAATTCAAGGCGAGGATATTCCAAGGCTCTTCCTTTTCTGCATGTTTGTTCTGTTTTAATGGGAAGATATTTTATCTAATGCTTTTTAATTCTGGTTACAGAGTATAAGTGGCCAAGACTGGAAGATAAGCAGTTAAAAAATCTCCATTTCCTTTTTAAATTAAGGCTTTCTTGAAAACAACCTAAATCGCATTTAATGAACTCAAAATATTTCATGCTTATTCAGTAAGTTTCATGGGAATTAAATTTTGGTTTATATCCAAACAACACTTCTGATTGTTGAAATACAGTGTGCCTTCAAATTCAAATCTGCTGGTGGGAGATTTCCTTCAGATTAATGCCAATATAGAGAGGCTATTTCTTGAACAACCTTCCTGCCCCAAAGAGCTATTAAAGGATGTAAAAGAAGTTACATATGCAGAGGTAGAGAGTTCATCCTCCCAAAGTGTTCCTCTTGCTGGTTCTCCCATCCCCACATATCAGGGATGGCTGCTGAGCACAGAAAGGTCCAGGCTCACCACCCATCACCACAGCAGGACAGGGGTCTCTGAATGGCCACAAACTGACCAAATCAGGGTCTTTTTTCCAAGTCTGCCTCCAACCTGTGTGCCCCGTGTGGTCACTGGTTGGGCTGCACTTCACAACTGGCTGATTCTCAGCCACAGCCTGTGTCCTGATTTATACAGGCACTCAAAAGCATCCCAGTGCTCAACTCTTAAGCAGCATCCCTTGCACAGACTTCTTTAGAGTCAGCAGCAGTGCACAGCAAAGGGCAACAAATTCTGTCAGCTCATGCAAAGCTTTGTCCTGGCATAACTTCCCCAAGTCAAAGGTGGGCAAGAAGGAATCAAGGTGGGACATCATCAACCAGATCAGAGCTTAAAATGAAGTTATAATGTCCTAGAAGGTGCTACTGGAGAGTATTAGCAAAGGCAGAGAAGCACTAATGAGACACAGATTAACAGTGACTTAGGCTCATCTCTTCTTTCCTAAGGGAGGGAAGAATCTCTAACAGCAGGAGAAGTGGTCTCAAGCAGCAGTTGAAGCTTTGGGAAGTCTTTCAGCCACACCATGTTCCCAGGCCCCCATATCCATATTTCATCAGTGTTTGCCTGGGTGGAGAAGTGGAGCAGGCCCCCGTTGGCACCCCATGGAGCAGCCCCTGATCAGTGCCAGTGAGCTGCCATGCAGCGTTAGATTGCAGTGTGACGTGGGAATACAGCACATGTAAAATCTCCATTTCAGATTTCTGCTGTTTAATTCAGGGAGACAAAAAGGGAGCAGTGGAAAGCTGTGAGTCTGGATTGTCTTTGAGGCATTTTAGGGCCCCAGCAGTGATGCCCAATTAACACAAACAGCCAGTGCCAAGCACACCCTGAAGCAGTAGGTGGAGATTGCTCTGCACAACACAGACATTGCCCTGCATGGAGGTAGTAGGCTGTTTTCCGGAGGCTCTGCTGCATTTCACAGAGCAGAGTTGTTTCCTTAATCTACTGCTGTAAGCTATGGGTGTAGAAGCAATACAACAGAAAAAAAATAATTAGGATAACCCAAAGAAAATAAACCTGCACTTGCTTTCAAGGAAACTGCCGGTTCATTCACCAAGCACGGCACCAAGCCTGAGAGAGGTTAGGAACTGCTTGGTCAACACTCAGGCACATGGATTGATTCTTGGGGTGGTCCTGGGCAGGGCCAGTTAGATTTCAATGATCCTTGTGGATTCCTTCCAGCTCAGGATAGCCTATGATTCATCAGACAAGAATTAACCAGCAATATCTGCTCAGCTTGGGTTTTGCTGGCCAGGATGAATATCTGCTGTAAAAGCATCAGGTGAACTATTAGCTGAGAGAAAGCTTAAAAGATTGCTCCAAGGCAGGCAGATTTGGCATTTCAAGAAGGTACTTCTAATTAGGGCCACAGGCTGGGGACAAGAGAGGGACAGCCAGCCTAAGACCTGGCACAGCAAACAGCTCACATCAAACTGTTGTGTTTTACAGGGACCACTGGTCTTACCCAGGGTCATGGGAACCTGAGCAGAAGGCTGAAAACAAGCTGAGAAAATGAGTAAGGAAAGTGAGTGCGTTAGAGATGCAGACCATGTAATCACAGGCAGAGAAACCTGGATGGCTTAACAGAGGTAAATGAATTTAAGTTCATTAAGAGTCCAACACAAGACAGCCAGTGATCTCAAGTGTCAGTACTAAATAGGGTGGAGGAATTTAGCTCTTCAGGTCCATCATCAGCTTGTTTTGCTTATCAGGATCCCAACAGGGCTGCTGGGGCACAGCTGGGAGTGGGAAGCAAGCAAGAACATATTCCTGCAAGCTCATATAGAAAGGAGAACACAGGGAGACCAGGAAAAACCAGGAGATCAGCCAAGGCATGCACAGCAGGGACTTTGCAGTCACAAACCTCTGTCTCAGCTTTGCAGCTGCTGGGAAATGCCTCTCTTCATGCAGCAGCTCTGGCTTATTGTGACAGCCTTGTGCCACCAGCTCCACATTCAGACAGAAAATGTCTTTTTCAGCCCTAAGCTCACAGCACTCGAGAGACCACTGACTTTGTGCTGGCCAACCCTTACCTGATGTGTTAAGGGCACCGTGCAAGGAGCTCAGAGGGGCAGCAAGAAAACCTTCAGGGAGGCTCTGGGCTCCAAAAAACACACTGGGCTTCCACTACCTTCTTCACACTAGACAGCTGGGAAAAAAAGTTTAAACCAAAAGCTAGGCCAGCAGGATTGCAGCAGCAGACTTTGCAGCAGCGTGTGTCTGGTTTGTGCTGCCTTCCTGCTCTGTCCTTACAGAGAGATTTTTCAGTGCCAACCAGCCACCTAAACAGAACAAACAATGCAAGAAAGCAGAGAAAAATCCACGTTCCTAGACTGCATCAGAGCTGTTGGCAAAGAAAAGGAGAACCTGAGCGTCCTTCTTGCAGGAGGTGCTGAGTGAACAGCAAGCTGTGCCCAGCAGCCAGACCACTGAGGGCACTGGCTGCTTTGCAGAGCTGGGCCCTGAGCCATGTGCTGCCATCCCAGCCCTGGTGGCACCTGGAGTCCCAGAGCCCAGTGGGATCCTCCCTCGGTGGCACAGGGGCTGCCTCACAGTGCTCCAGAAGAGAACATGCTGCCTCATTCAAACAAGAGAACTTGAATTCCTGCCCAGCAAACCATCCTCTTGAAAGGGAACTTTCAGATCAGCGTTTATTAATTCTGGAGTGTGATTTTATTTCCAAGAAACTTTCTCAGCTGAAACAATGAAAAAATTGCTGGTTTGGCAAAGTTTCTGATTGAGAATTCAAGTGACAGAGCAAGTGTTTTGCTGATAACGAAATCATATACATTTTTGTTTTATAGCCACTGCTATTTGCTGCAGAATATTTATGGGATGTGATTAAAAAAAATCTACACACTCAGCACAGCTCAAACTTCTTTCCACAGACAGGTCTTTACCCCATCAGAAGTTCTGTCAGGACAGAGGAGTTACCTCTCAGAGGTCCAAACACACACATCTGCTGCACAAGTGGGCCAACTCGCCCTTCTGCATGGGAGCAGCACTGCCAAGAGCAGCTAGGAGCTGCACAAGACTCATCCATGTCCTTGAGTTCCTGTTAACCAAACAAATTTCACCTGGGAAAACAATCTGAAATTCTGCTTTGCCAGAGGAACACACAGTTGTCCTGCTCCTGTGTACAAAGCACATAAAAGTCCATTCAAGAGCTCTGTTTCCCTCCTATATTTTAATTTATATCAAATCAACATTAGGCCAAATAGATGCTCTCATATAAACTGTTCACAGGCAGCCTGGATTATGGGTGTGGTTTTATACGACTTGAAAGTCCTTTTTTTTTTTCTTGTTTTTTAAACCTCTTGCTGTTAAAACTGGAAGCATAAGGAAATTTCCAGCTCTGGCTCTTGCCTCGCTCCGTTTGCCCAATAGATCTTCAGGCAACGGTGCAGATACTTGATTGTGGCTAGATCTCACACTGCCACCTCTGAAAAACTGTGTGCTGACAGACGCCACTGACTGGAGGTCAGAGCAAGCAGCTGGCAAATGGCTACCAGCACTGCTGTGGGGGAAGCAAGACTATCAAGCCTGGAGTATTTATCAGACTGCAGGAGAGCTGACTTGCCTGCTAAACAGGGTGGGTTGGGTTTTTTCCCTCCATTCAGATGAGGAGGGAGTCAGAATCTCATACAGCTATTTGCTGGAAAGGAACAGCTTTCCACTTTAGCAGTAGCAGTCCTGCCCAAACTACTACCGTGACAGCCAGGATATATTGCCTCACTACTTTTGTTAGGAACAAAATCCAGGGATTTGCAGCTACAACCCCCACCATTAATCATCTAGGTTCAAAGATTTTACTTTTGTGCACCTCCAGCAGAGCCCTTTGATTTGCAGAAGCTGTCTCAACCCCCGAGTGATGGCTCTGATGTGGGGAGGCCCAAGGGCACAAACCAAGACCATGAGCTTCCATTTAGACAAATGGCCAGGATGGGAGGGGGGGGCACTGGGAGGAGCCAGGAAATCCCTGAGGCCTGCTTTCCTTAAGAGAATGCACACGCTGGAGATGAAGCCTGGCTCAACTGAGAAGTGAAGACTATGTCCATCACCCCCCAGCTGATCTGCTCGGGCCTGTGTTTCCCAGGTAAAAGCATCCCAGGCATGTGCAGACAGGAAGCTGTGATCTATCTGCCACCATTACTGAACACAGCTGGTTCCCTTCATTGCTCAGCTCATCAATCCATGGAGAGGCTATTACTGTTATTGATGTGCCTCAGACCTCAGGACTCCTCAGACTTCCAACCCCAAGAGCTTTAAAGTCATGAATTAAGCCCTAAGAGTCATTATTAAAAAAAGCTGCAACCATTGCATTATTTTCATCTGCCGTCTGTTTAAATGCTTTAGGCTATACTTAGCTCAAGGTTTCTCTCCACAAGAGCTAGAAATTTACTTGCTCTAAATGAAAAAAAACCCTCCAATTGTCCTGGAGTTATGCAGTGATTTGAACTGAAGTTTTCATTACTGTGATACTTGCAGTATAGGCAAAATGCTCCAGTGCTTCCAACTTGTCCTTGAGAATGTATTGCTCAAGGTGGGGAAGGCTGAAAATCCAGGAGCCAGAGCTCATCTCACATCATTTTTTCCCCCATATGCCTTTGGAAGACAGAAGTGCCACAGTCCATATCGAGGCAGTAATTTCCTTAGTGTTTTTCTGCCCTTCCCATTATTGATTTTAAACAACTAGATGAAGAGGAGTTTAGGTTACCTTAAGTTTTCCACTTGGATTCATTTTCAAGACATCACAAGTGAATTGAAAAGTAAACCACAGGTTCAGTTCCCTTATCCATTCTGGTGGATCCACCCCAATCCTCACAAACAGCCTTCATTCACGTGCTCTCACCAAGAGAAACACTGATGGGAGAAAAAAAAAAGGGGGGGAAGAAACAAGACTATCTACCCTCAAAAATAAGGCTTTCCTTCTTTTTTTTTTTTTAAATTTTCTTCTTTACTAATTTCCATTTCCCCAAGTCCTAAAGAAGAGAAAATATCAACTACAATTGATTAAAAGACATTCTATTCTGCAGCCACAATATTTGAAGTCCTTAGATCTCAGCCAAAACCAGCCCATTTAGATTTTAATTACTTCTAACTCACATAGTTGAAAGTTTGTGATTACGTATTAGGACCCAGTGCTCCTTGAAATCAGTGAGAAAATGACACCAAGATCAGACTTAGCCATGCAAGAGAAAAATAAAACCTTCTTTTTCTTTAAGAATAGCTTTAATTTCTGCATTCAGTAAGAATTCAAGAAAAAAAGGCCAGTAGGCTTCTCAAGTCAGAGAGTGCTGTTTTATTTTCTGCTTTATAAAATAATCCTACCGGAAACATCTCTCCGCATATATTCAGGAATTCTATTCCAACAAAAAAGGAAGCCCTACCCAGTACTGTAGATAGCTTTAACAAATATTGAAAGGATTGCTTTACAAACACCACAGCCCTGCACAGAGCTGGAATCCAGAGCAGCACTGGAGGTGGATGCATCATCCCCAGACAGGAGGTACTCTCCTTCCACAACACCCTTGCTATGCAGTAGTCTCCTCTATGGGTATCAGCTTAGTCAATAGCAATATAAAGAAGATTTATTGCAAGACATCCACAAAAGAAACCTATGAGAAGCGCACACATTGCCACTGCTGGTAAGGTAATTGCTCCATTAGGGAATGAGACCGTTCAGCGAAGTCAGTGCAAAGGGTCTCATTTGTAAATGAGTGCCCCCAACTGCAGCTATGCCTCATCTGTCCCACAGGGACTGACTCTGTGGAAATTGTGGGCAGACATCTGTGGGTCCTCACACCCTTGAGGAGGACCAAGCCCTTTGCACAGCCCTCATTGCGGTTTTGGGTGGCTAGATTCCAAGAGGAAAAACAAGAAGACTAAGCTGACCTGGGTTAAAGTAATTTGCAGATTCAAAAATCACCAGTCCTGGCTGAATCAATTTGTATTTCCTCCTCCTGATGACAAGGTCTCCTTTCTAAGATCACCAAAAGCTCTAAAACCTGTACCTCTCACAAGGGCAACAACAATTCCTTTAATATGTAATTTTAAACCACCCACCACACTCAGTCATTCAAGTCTTTGATACTCATCTGCTGCTTTACTGAGGCCCTTTGTTAAGGCACAATGTGATAGACCTGAAGCTCTTTAGGGTGAGCCAATTTTCACAGAATGTGGCTTTAACAAATTCTATGTAGCCAACTGGAAAATTAAGAACTGTCTTTTTTTCTCTGGAATTTATTAAGGTTGAAGTAGTCTTTATAAGTGTCTTCTCAACATGTCAGTACTATCTAATCAACTGAAGATAAATTAAGGGTTTGATTAGATTTTATTTCACAGGAATTGACCTGATGATTAGAGACAATACTTTGTGTGTTACTTCATCCAGTGCAAGAAGAAAAATCAACTGTACCTTGCTACAAGTGGCCAGTTTGGGGTACTTGAGGCCACCTGACCTCAAGCATCACTCACTGTTGTCTAAGAATGACTGTACAACATACTTGCTTTGCATTTGACTCTGAGGGAGAATTGCCATAGTTATTATTTAAATAGCTTAAAACTGGGACAGCTTGAAGTGCACGAGGGCAGACCATGAAAACCCAAGCAGTGCCACACAGCCCCCTGAGGTCACAACAATGCCTCCTCTAAAACCTTGGGAGGAGAGACAAACGCTTGAATTCTTTACTCAAAAGGACACCACCACAGTCTCTGGGTAGTCAAGAGAGATCAGATGTAAATCCACTTTAAAATCACAGAATCCACTAAGGTTGGAAAAGACCTCAAAGGTCTTTGACTCCAGTCGTTGACACAGCACCACCGTGTTCACCACTAAACCCCATTCCTCAGGTGCCACATTCACTTGACTTTTGAACTCTTCCAGGAATGGTGATTCCACCACTTCCCTGGGCAGACTGTTCCACTGCCTGACAATCCTTTCAGTGAAGAAATTTTTCCTGTCATCTATCCTGTAAACTTCCCCAGCACAGCCCGAGGCCATTTCCTCTCATCCTGTCACCTTCACACATCCAAATTCCTGCTTCCACCATTTCCTAAACCAGGTAGGGAAAAGGTTGGAAGGCCCACACCAGTATTCCCTCCAGCCACCTGCAGGATCGGCAGAAATACCCCATAGGGAAGGAAAAAGCTTCTCCACAGAGGCATCTTTCCAGCATCCCAGTGCAGTGCTTCTACCCCACACCAGGCAGAGACACTGCCCTCAACACAGCTGCTCTGATTTGCTGTCCAGGATCCAGGACCGCTGGGCAATACTGACAAATCTGGCCTGATATCCTTCACCCTGAGATGCTTCTCAGACTCACAATCCTGATGGCTGCCAACTTCCCACATACCTGGAGAGATCCTGAAACCACCAGGTATTTATTTCAGGGAAAGCACTGAAACAAGAATAGGAAAAAAACAACCCACAGGACAAAATAGTTTCTATTTGACTGTAATAGATGCCCTGGGAGGATGACAACCTTTGTGTATTTGTTGATAGAACAAGCTGATGATGTGACTGGGCCACAAGAGAGGCTAATGAGTTTCTGCAATTACTACAGAAGGTCTGCTCAGGAGAAGCTGAAGACCAGCATTATTGCTCAGGCCCAGGAATCCCAATTTAGGGAAAATCTCATTCAGACTGTAACAGGTACAAAGAGCCATACATATTTAGCTAATCTTACAAAAGAAGATTAAAAATAACTCATTTCAGCTTGCAAATGAAAGTCTAGTGGTACAACTGCAGTCTTTGAATAGATATGGGAGATTACCAGCATTAGACCCTGCCTATTTTTACACTGAGAGCTGGAGTGACCCTTGACTCCACCAAAAATGTACAAGACAAAAAGCAGTAGGGGCACAAGAGGAATTTTTACATTTAATTTCCAGCACAAATACATTGGCTAGTTAAATGTCTAAGTGTTAGATAAGGGCATAGCTGGAAAAGCTTTCCCACAGGAGAGGAAGAAATAAGCATCCCCTACAAAAAGGATCCCACCTGCTTGCAAGTTCTCTGAACAGGACTGAGATCCTTCCTTGAGCCAAGACATTGAGTTAAACTTTCAGCCACTTCCCTTCTTCCCTGACCCCACAAAGTAATTTGTGTGGATACCAACAGCCCCAGTAGCATCTCCAAAGCTGTTCATGTTTTTCAGTCTCGTCATCACTGAATATTTCCATGAAGCATTGGCAAATTTTTCAGAAGAGGGATGGGGAAAAGCAAGTTTAATATACTAAAAAATTAAAAATTCAGGGGCAGGATAAAACTAATTGAATTTTGTGTTAAATTATACCACTGCAGGGATGCCAGTGCAATTTTTTCATTCATACTTAGTCTAATAAAACTCCCAGACCTTCAATTTATCTCCACTCCAGCACCACCCTGCATCATGAAAGGGTTTTGCCACAGAGCAGAGGTCAGGCTGAGGAGCACCACGAGCTGTAAATACAGCAACTGTCTTCAGCTGCTTCCCCCGCGGGAATGACATCAGGATGTTCTTCTCTAAGATAAATCAGAGATAAGCATAGCACCCGAGAGCTCACTTGCTTCCATGCTTTATACAACTGCTTTGTTCTCAGAAGTGGGCATAAAACTATGCAAAGCAAGGATGGGGAAGTCTGAGCTGGCCTCCAGCACGGCGTCCCCCACAAGGATAATTCAGAGCTTCTGTGGTTGCTGCTCATCAAGAGGACAGGGGAACAGCTTTCCTTTCTCCAAAGAGGTGGTCCATCCCCTCACTCTGAAAGTGTTTCAGACATCCTCAGGATTTAGGCGGCTTCCTCAGGCCAGTCCCAAACTATTTGTAAAAAGGCAGGGCTGTCTACCAAGCAGTTGCCACATCTGACCCCAGGAGACAGAGCAGATAGTGCTGGAGCTTGCATCGCCTGCAAAACATGCTGTACTTTAGCCCTCAGGTCTACAGGGATCTGTGACAGATATTTTGTGCATCTTCCGGGTTAGAGATTTATAGCACAGTTGCCTGAGCTCAGTATACCAGCTGTTCCACATTAGCCCCTTGCCCCTGTACTCTTTTGAAGCCCTGTTTTGAGCTGACTGTCCCAAGACGGGAACTCAGCAAGCGCTGGAAGATCTGTGTGGCTCGACCTGCCTGAGATCTGGCTGGATTTTGATTCCACACGAAGCTGTTCAGTGAAAACTTCCTACTCCATATCTATTTCCCAGCAAGTTTCACAGGACCTTGCACTCGAAGGAGCAGTGATCTCTGCCAGCCACACACCCCACTCGACACTCAGGCTTAATCTGTGCACCAGTACCCCCCAAGACAGGCAGGGTAAAGTTTCCACAGTGCCTTTTACGACAGTTTCAACTTTAAAAAGCCAACAAGAAAATGAACAGCTGACTAAACTGTTGCATGGTTTTGAGGAATTATCAATTTCCCTTATTGGCACAAGCTATGCATTCATAAGCAGCTCAGAGCCTCACCAGACTCCTGCCAGACTGAATCATTTTAGCTGGAAGATGAGAAACTGCAAAAGTTCAAGGTTGCCACAACTGCAATCAGGCTTTAGTTCAGGAAATGCTATAAACAAGTATGCAAAAACCTCCCAGACTCAAGATACTGGAGATTCAATTCCATCCTACTGAGCCAGGCACACGAGATGCACTGGAGGTGGGGATGGGATCTGTGGGACCTCTGCAGTGGCCCCATCCCAGAATGACAGAGGAACACAGCGATTTAGTGCCCATGGGTGGAAGGACCCAACAGGGACCAAAGGGTACCCTGGAGACATCAGTAATTTCTTCGCTGCAAAAATGCCCTTCAGGTAGTTCTTACAACTTTTAACCTACCCCAGGATGAAAAAAGATCATTGGAGCATCTTCCCCAGGCTGAAAGAAACAGCACAACTACTCTGTCCTGCTGCCTCTGCAAGGATATCTCGGACAGCAACCTGTAGAGCTGTACTGAGTAGGTACATATGGTCAGGGACCACCTTCAAAACACAGCAGCTTTAATTATTCTTGCTCCTGTGCCAGACATATGGCATTTCACCTTCCGTTTAAATGCCATCAGCTTCTATTCCCATATTGTTTCTTTCCAAAACTTGTCCTTTCTCCCCACTTTAATATTTTAAGCTGCAGTGGAACTAGATTTTTTCAAAGGAAAAGTTTGTAGCCAAGCAAATATGTCCATGTCATAAGATGAATGACTATGCAGCTAAAGCAATGATGTTTTCAGCATTAATCTTGCCTAAATATTTCATTTCTTCACTTTGAATTATGAACATCTTTTTACATAAGTACTGATAGAGTTTATAGATCATTCCCAAAATGAAAGTTTGATTAAAGAACTAGAAAACCACTTGAGGAAGAGGACTTCAGTCTTATCTGAAGGACAGTTTTTGCCACCTACTGAAGAGCCTATGATAAGATGATAGGTTGTTTATTTTTGATAGTGTTTTTATTTTGGCAAAAAAGGACTATCATAAGTCTTGTGCTACTTTGCCTTTGTTGGATTAATATAATAAAACATTTGCTTGAGTCTAAAACCATTAGGCATTGTTGGAGAGTATCTGGGATTCAGCACTCTGCAAGGATTTGGCACCACATGCACCTCCTTGTACTGTGGGATTCATTGAGAGCTGTCAATACAATCTCCCTCAGGAAATCAGAAAGCAGAAGAAACCCTGTGGCAGATAAGATGCAAGACTGATGAGCTGCAATCAGTATAAATTAGCACCTGCAAAGGATAAGTCCAATGCACAAGGAAAGAAAAAATCTATTATGACTATCAGAAAAATTCCAGGTGCAACATGAACTTGAGGCAGTCACAAGGTTATTATTTACAGCTAGACCTCCTTAGCAGCTGGAGTTTTGCAAAGAAAAAAAAAAAAGCCAAAACAAAACCAAAGCTGCTAAGATCTTAGACGCCCTGAAGATGGGTGTACACCCCTCAGAACACCATCCTTCCCCAGCTTATGTTAGTTAAGGTACCAGAACTCCTGGAAATGCTCAACCCCCAGCTGGGAGGTGGAGGAGGGCTGGCTGGACAGGGAGAAGTGCTGGATCTGCCAGAGGAACAGTTCTGCAGGAGGTTCTGTAGGAACAACAGAGTCTATTTCCCCCCACGAGTTGCTTTGTAGCCAGGACAGAGACCTATACGGGACAGGAAAAGTTTTAATAGACCAAGCAGATGAGAAAAGGAAATTGGTGTCAAGGACAAGCACAGCCCAATATCACCAGGCACCCCAGCAGTTCACATAAACCATCTAAGTTACGAATTTCATTTAGAGGTCCTTGTTCTTCCTACATCTGCAAAATCCAGATACCGATCTCGTCCAAGAGTGCCTCTTAACTAGGAGATAAGTACCATTAATTATCAACAGGTCCGAGGATATCGCCTTTCACTGCTAACCCACTCTCAAGTGCTTTGATAAATACCGAGTTTCCTCTTGCAGGGGGAGGGATCCTATCTGCAAAGTGTTAATAGTCTAAAGCCACTTTCAAAATAGCGTCTACCAGCGGATAAGTTCATCCTACATCTCAGCACTTCGCAAACAGCAGCTCCAAACATTTTTCCCTGACCAATTTATCAAGATTTATATCAGATTTGGGCTCTCTGCTCCAGCTTGACTTTCCCAATATTTCAGCATTCTGTAATCAAACCCCGAGAGGCCCATGACTCGTGGGTATGACATCTTCTGCTTTTCAAGATGCTCCTGTGCTATGAAATAAAGAGGTAACTGTGCCAGACAATAAGCAGGAAGAGACTATTTCAAGAATACAAGAGAAATAATTAAAGCTCAGCAATTTATTTGCTGGGAACACATACGTGCTTTTGTTAGTAGGAGAATGTCATCCATGGCTTTTTTAATCTCGGGATGCACTGATGTATTGTGACACTTGGTGCTTTTCAGTGCCCTGCATTTCCATCCATTTCCTTCCCTCAAGAGGGGCAGGCTTTCCAATGGATTGTCACCATTTAGTAATTACAAATATAAATGTCACTGCTGTCAAATAATATAACACACCTCACGCATCAGGACACAAGCTGTTTAAAATCGAGCTATTATAGCAAAGCCACCGCTGTGTGAACACGCCTTGATTAAATTCACAGACATTAATCATTTTAAATAAAAACTGAATTTTGTCAAGGCAGCAATGAACTTTCCAGAAGATATAGGAGTGATGTTTCCAGAAGGCACTGTTCCTCCAGGCATTGCTTGAACAGTGGAGCACAGTTGGAGTACATAATGTATAGCTACAAAAAGCAGTTTTTATGCACGAGTTCCGTGGAGGAGTTCAGGACCACAAAACCCCTGAAAGCTGCAACCCTCAGCATAAGGCAACTGCTCACCTGAGCACAAGCAGAGCCATCACAATCAGGAGTGTTGTCTACACAGGCACAGCCCCAGCGAGCCGAGACTAGGGTCCAGGGTAATTGGACTGGCCACGCTATCAATCCCACCCCCAGGAAGAGGTTTCCCTGCCAGCCTGCTCAGTGCCAAGACAGTTTCTATTTTCCAGACTGTCAGTCTCAAATCCTATCAGAGTTCAGGCTGCAGAAGATAGATTATCTGGGCAGCATTATGACAGATGCACTGCTGAAGATGTCCAGTTACTCAGAGAGAAAAGGGAAAATTTCTCCTCCTGCTCCTTTTCTGTCTGTGTCAGATCCATCTGCCATCCACTGCTGGGTTCGTCTTTGTCATGCCTGGGAATGACAACTCCACCGAAAGGTCTGCACATGCATTAATTAGGTGGAAACCTAGTTTGATGGAAAGATTTAGTTTCTCTATCCTCCTAGAGAAGGGATATCCTGGGAAAACAAACTATGATTATTCCTCTATATATTAAAGAAGTTATTCTGCATAGGGATCAAACTGCAGTTGCAGAGTGGAACAGCAACTTGGCATGATGATAGATTGCTGTATCAGTCATACCTGTGAACCTTATTTACAGAAGCACCACAAAAATATTTGAGCTGGCAGCTGTTCCACTGTGAGAGCAAATATAGCTAAAAAGGTTTTCTATTTGCAGATTTTCCAACTCTCTTTTTAAAAAAAAACACATGTGCAGAACACATCTCTCCTCACTGTCATCCAGCTCCTGCCCACCCCTTTTGATGAAGGGTCTCCTAAGTATGAAGCATTTGCTAAAAGGCAGACAATGATGATGCTGTCACTGTTCAGTCTACTTATGAGTTTAGCTCTGAGATCAGGAGCAGACAAAAGAGGAGAGAAATCTCATTTGGAGTCAGATGATGCTCAGCTCCAGCTTGCTGCATGTCCAGCCAAGTTTTTTACTCCATCACTGAGTCATCTTGTGCTTACTGGTTTCCCAGCTGGGACTGAGCCTTGCCCAGTTTGGGGTGAGCAGACACTGGTGCCAGCTACAGGGACAGCAGAAGAGCCCCAGGGCCATGTCAGAACCGGAGCAGTAAGCCAGCATCAAATCAGCATCAGAGATCAAATTTCTTACCCTTCCATTTCAAATACAAGGAGAGCTCAGCGCCCTTACATGAACTGAGCACAGCCAATACACAGCCCTGCTGATCCCTCCCCTGCCCTCAGCCCTGTGCTGTTCCCTCCATCACCCAACTACAGCTGTATATGCAGCTGCACAGCAAAAGCAGACTGAGTAACTGATCTGGGCTAAAAAAAGAGGCAACTCTTTGCAAATGAACGCTTAAATTTAGCTTCAGAATTTGCAGCAAAACTCTTCTTGATTGAGACTGGTGTGCTGGGAGTGAGATGCCTCCTGGCATGGATCACCCACCCCAGCACGCTCAGCTCTTCCCTGGAGATGTGGGATTTCTCTGTGCTGCCCTGGGACACATCAGCATCGTGCAGCACACAGCCTGAGGTGCCCAGCAACACCCTGATCCTCCCCAGGTCATCCCCACCAGGCACAGCCTCGACAGACAGACAAGAAGCATTGCAAGGCCACTCATCCAACTTGAGGTACCAGGCAGCATTATTACAAATCCTTAGGCAACAGTAAAGCCCCTAAATTTTGGGGTTGCTATTTTTATAAGCTGAAACATGCATGCATATGTTCCACCTCTCTGTTACCAAAAAGAACCAGACAGGTAACACAAAAAGATAAAGTTTGTTACAAATGCAAAAGCCAGAGCCCACAGCCCTTGCCCTTCTATCCCTCAACCTGAGTCAAGTACATTGACAAGCCTCAGCCCCCTTTTCCTGTTATAAATGTATAACGAAAGGGAAATCGTGCCAGGATCCAGAACATATTTGCCACCTCCCAGAGTCAGCACTGCACTTTACACCAGAAAAATCTCTCCTGGGCACTCACTTCAAACTCATGTCAACATTTGACTCCCACAGCATCAAGTGAAGCAGCTCTACTGAAGGCTGCTTGAATACCCCTCTACTAAAACTTGCTCCCTGAAAGACCAGAGAAGCTCACCATAAACAAGGAGGTTTGCTATCTCATTTGCTTTGCCTAAATAAGAGCCCTCTGCTGCTCCTCAACACACCTCAACAAGAGATTGAGCCTCAAACAAAAGCAGCTTTTCAAAGCCCAAGAAAAACCAGAGCAGACAGCACCTCAACTTACCATCCAGGCTCCCAAGCAGCTCCATTTCCCACAGGCATGCTCTTCCTTTGCAAAGGCACTTCATCCTGCAAACCCCTCACTTAAACACACCCCCAACACCCTGAGCTGGAGAAGAGTCTTTTATACTCATGGCTTTTAATGATTTGTCCAATGGTCTGGATTCCATGCACCAAAAAACCTCATCTTCCCTACCTGTAAGTTTTTACGCTGCTCTGCTGCATTGCCCTGGGAGGAAATGTGTGAGTTTTGTGGCAAAACAGTTCTGTTCCTTCACAGAAGACAAAAGAGAGGTCAGCCTAGAGGTAAGGGATGACATAAATGGAAAAGTTTGATGTTTTGGTGGTTTGTTGGGGGTTTTTTTGTTGTTTTTTTTTCTTTATGGGTAAAGGAAACCTTTTTTATGCAGAAGAAGTGTAAAAGTATTAGGGGTCAAATCAGCAGCAATGCACACATCTTGTACTAAAAAAATACATTTGTACAGAAAAGCACCAGAAACCTGCTCTGCTCATCAGCAGTGGAAAAATATCCCTGGACTTTTCTTTGCCTCATAAATCACTGGCACAATCGTCCTGTGCAAAATGCTCTCACTGCAGCTGAGCTTGGGGTGGCAGGAAGGGCAGGGCTTGGTGTTGCCACCCAGTGCAGTGGCCAGCGGGGCAGGTTTCAGCCACAACCTGCGAGAATGAGGCCTCAGACTATGGTGTGCTGTCTTGCCCTTCACTTTCCAGCCTCTGTTTTTAGTACATAGGATTAAATTCTTTGCTTCAGAAACAGGAACAGGTCCCCAGCACTACCTGAGAGCACTTGCTGTTGCGTGCAATGTGCCATCCCCTACTCTTATCCACACATCATGAATGAAGTTCAGAGTAACAGCTGTGCTGTACAGTCAAAGGGAACCTTCTTGTGGACCACTGCAGAAACGATTCTCTGCAAAACATGTTTTTTCTTTGCACATGCAGAAGATGAGCTCACTCAGACCACACAGGCACTGGAGACTCAAAACCCCGGTGTGTGGCCAGCCCAGGGCAGCGGGGCGGGATGCGTGCTCAGCGTGGATGTGCACCTGGATTCTCCCTCCCATGGCAATCCGGGGAGCACAGCATCCTACTCAGCTCCATGACCCCTGGCGCAAGGGCAGGAGGAGGGAGCAGTGTGGGGCTGGGGGGGCTGCAGGAGGTACCACGGCAGACTGAAATCATGGCTGCACACGGCGCATTGGCAACGGCACAGCCACGGACCTGTGCTCTGACCTGCACAAACACCAGCCTTCTGATGGGGATCCGAAACCCTTTAAAAACCCCTTTCATACACCTCAATTATTTTAACTGCTTAACCATCACGTTCCAGTATTGATTTGAACGCATACGAATTATTTAAGTCAATTGACTATTAAAATTCATTTTTGGTGAAAGGTCAAACCTGCAAATTGAAACCAGATGCAGTACATTATGCCTATCAGTACTGTGATCTGCACACAAGTTCATTATAATGTTTCTGCAGAAGTAATTTCTCTTGTCAAATTTTGCTCTGCATGCCACTGTGGCTATTACAAGCTCTATTAATTAAGAGGCCTCTTTACTCTTATTAACGGAATTTTTTAAATACGGCAGTCTCAAATAAAGCTACGTTAAAAAGCATTAGGGCTTACCCACCTTATAGCATGCTGCTCCTGAAATTCAGAGAGAAAGGAAAATGAATTAATTTTGTAGCTGGAAGTGCATTTTATTCAGTTCGAGAAGATCTGAGGAGCTTTTAGGCTCCCTGCAGTGAGTAACAGGGACAAGTAGCACCCTCCCCTGAAGCCACCAGCAACATCCCCGCATCCAGGACTGTGTTTCTTGTAAAGTGCAGTGACTTCTGGGCAGCTCTTAATCCACTTGAAGTCCATCAAGAGAAAAAGGCCACAGGAATGGCCTCTTCTCTGTCAGCCTGAAGCCTCCATCGACGCCTGATGAAAGGCAGCAGAAGTACAGCAAACCTCAAAGCAGCCCCTAAGTGTTTACACTGCTCTCTTCCTCAGCAGCCAGAGCTGGGAAATACCACCCTGACTTGATTTGGGTTGCATCTGGTTTTAAGTTCCTTGAAAAGTAAAGCCAGTTACTCATGGCTTGCTCTGCCACTGCTTGCATGAGCCTTGCCCCAACACACGCACTGCCTTTTGTATCTTTCTTGATGTATACATGGCTTATGCAGCAAAGGAGGCATTGGAACACCGAGGGGAACATGGCATTTTCTCCCAGAGTCTCAGAAGTGTTCTGTTTTCTTTGAGGATGACCCTGTAATTACTGTCCCAAGAGAAAGATTGGTTTTCTTCCAAAGTAAAAATCATTTGAAAGGAGGGCTGCTGTTCCTGTGGGAAAATGATGGGGTTCCTCTTGGGAAAACGGAAAACAAACCAAAACAGAATTTTTCATTTTATTTTAAAATGCCTTGAAATAGGACATTTGCATTTCTGCCCTCCAATAGCAGGCATGTTTTCCCAATTAAGATGTTTATAAAAACATTGTGTTTTGGTAGAAGGAGAGTGTGTTTGATATTTCTGATGGGGAAAGCTGATTTCTGATCATCTCTGAACATCTGAAAGTGTTTTGAGCTCTTTGCAGCCTACATTGACATTTCAGAGTGTTGAAAGTAACAGAGATCAAGTCAACAAATTTGAAGCATCTTATGAGTAATTCAGTTTGTAGGATCTTTCTTAGCCCAGGAAATCACTTCACTTGCACGTTACACCAACACAGACCAAGGCTGTACTTTAATTACAGCATCTTCCACAGTTCTTTCAAGAGTTCCCAACACATCTTTAAGACAATCGCCAGGGAAAAGAAGAGCCAAAAGAAGAGGAATTGCTCTCAGTGCCGAGCATGTTCGGCAATTCAGCAGACGCATACAGACACATCTTTTCTTTGCCAAAAGTTAAACCTTTTCTTCTTAAAGTTCTCATTATTTTCTTGTAAAAGTATTTCTTTGCAGTGGAGCTCTGTAAAATCTGTCCAGTTTCCTTATACTGTATTTGCTGGAACAAGGAGCCTGTGAGCCCGCAGCAGGTCATCCCAGAAGTTGATGCCTTAGGATTTTAGCTTTTGGATTTTTTAAATCCTGTACTGCTTTAGGGTATAACTCTCAACTCCATATAGAGTATTAGTTAACTGTCTTCACATTTTGGTCAGACAAAATAATCCCTCTAGGCCTGATCCTGATCAAAGTGAGTGGGAGCTTGTGGGTGTCCCAAAGAGGGGCATGGGTGGGTGCAGGGGCTGCACCCAGAGCAGATGTCTCTCTGCAACACAGCTCCTGGGAAATGAGAAGTTGTCTCCTCCCCTGAAACTGGGATCATTGGGCGAGCAACCACAGAAACCAGGCCAAGGATGGGGAAAGGTGTTAAAAGCAGGAGACCTGGTTGAAGAGATGCAGTGGTGGTCCTGCTTCTGGTTGGCTTGGGCTTAACTCATCTCTCCCTAAAGTTATTTGAAAATTACTCTGTAGACACAGCCACTGGGAAGAGCCAGTGGAAGGGCTCAAGCTGCTGTCTCAGAGCCCATCACGTTCTCAGCTCAGCTGCAGAGGTCTGCAGGCAGGGCAGGGCCTCTCTTGCAGCAGGATTTGTGACACAGGCACAATCCTGCTGGGAAGAGAGTGGCGCTGCCAGGCCAGCAGCTCTGGCAGATGGTGAGGATCTTCCATCTCAGCAGAAGCGGCGGGGCTCTCTCAGGAGGAGGGGAGGCTTGACACCTGCTCTTCCAGCCACACACAGCTCTGTGCAAGCAAGGGATGATCCACGAGTGGAACATGCACTGCCCAGGGTGCTGCCTCCCCAGCTGTAGCTGCAGAGGCCATGGCAAGAGTTCTGCAGGGCCATGGCTTTTGGAGATCTCCACTGGGATTTGAAACTGCTCCATTTAGTCAGAAGAAATCATGGCAACGGCTAGTGCTGTGGGGCCATGTAATCCAGGGGGTTAAAAAAAACATTCCAGTATCATCTCTCCACCTCTCTTCCTCACTTTCTTGTAAAAAGGATGAGATAAGTAAGAACGCAGCCCTGGGCAGGAGTTCACAGTCTGTGGTAGGCAGGTTTGGGCTCTCTGAATGCAATTCACAGAGGGGAGGCATCTCAGAGCAGCTTCCAAATGACCAACATCAAGGAGTTCTCACAATTTGGCTGAGCTCATCCCAGTGCCAGTGTGAGCCAGTCCCGGGGTAGGGTGCAAGCTGATGCAGAACTGATGCTACACTTGCTCTCATCTGAAAGGCCATTACAGAGAAATCAGAAGAGACTGGCTAAAAGCAATTTATGGGGATACAAAATGATGTATTACATGCACCATGGCTCCAGGTTTGCAGTAATTTAGGCTGGTATTGATTGAGGATAGACTGGGGCATATTCCACCACCTTTTTAATTTCGGTCTGATTTGGCCACTACTTGCAGGTCAGCAGGCAATTTGATGAGACAAAAACAAACGAAGCATTAGAGAAGCCTAAATCACAGGCTTTTAGAAGTACCTTGTAAATAACTTTTAAGGCTGAACAAGCAGAACAAAATGAAAGAATTGGCTATTAAGGAAATCGAGACTGAAATTTCAGGCTCAGAAAAAATGGTTTCATGGCACAGCTAAGAAAGAATATCACTCACACCTACCATCATTGCCTGCCAGCATTTTCCCAAACAAATATGCTTCCTTCTTCCTCATATTACTGTGCTAATTCTGACTCAAGGTATACTGATTAAATTAGACCAAAATAAAGCCAAAGTTCATACAGTTTCTTATAAAGGCCTCTAATGATATTATTTCAACAATGGGATGGATGACTTGGTAGGATTTCAGATTATTCAAGCAATGTAATGGTGGAGTATTGTCTCTGCACTCCAAGAAAAGGGACAGGCTGTAAATCTGAGTGTAAAACTCCTGTAAGGGCAAACCTGAGATGATTTTTCTCCTGGAGGTAGTGATTACAGTATTAGTACATGGAAGGGCACCCATCAGTACTTGAGGTGGGGAAATTGCCCAGTGACTTCCATCAGGGAAGAAAACTTGACACTACCATGTGATATTGAGGAGAAAAACCACAGGCAGAGGAAGTGGAAGGAAAAGGTTATTTAATTCTTCATTATTTCTTTTTGAATCTAGAGTTGAAGTGATCCCCTCCTCACGAAATTACCTTAAAGTACATGAAATCCCAGGTCCTTTTCCCTTTCCCTCCTAGGAATGCTCACTGTAACTTATCAGGCACATCCACAGTCTCACAGGGTGAGAGGGTGGTGGAGGCACATGGTAAAGGGGGAATTGTTCCAAACCATAGGATGTATCCAACTGCAAACTACCTGAATTCAGCCACGAGCTCACCTCTGCTGCGTTTGCATATTGATGTTGTGTAGGACATGGGCAAAGGTCTGAGCAAAGCAGATCGATTATGTCACTTACACCAGCCATCAGGTGTGGATATAAATGGATTTTCTGAGTTTGCTGTGACTATCAAAAGCTTGAACTCTGATGTGCCCAGGTAAAGAGAGACAGAGGAATCTCTGATTGGAGTAATTAGCACTTTCCTGCAGAAGGCTTCTCTGATCTCTAATTGCATGTTCATTTCAGTCTTTTAATAGCACACTTGTGAGGCACTTTTCTACTTGCTGCAGGTAAAGGGAGACATGACCTCGTATTCCATCGCACGTGCTGACGGAGCAGATGTGATGTCCAGGCTTGCTGAAGGTTGGGAGGGAGCTGGAAAAATCTCTGAATTGACTTCAAACCAAGCAACTTCTGAGGACCCAGTCCTTTATTTCTGGCTAGCAGGGAGTTTGTTCAAATGGCATCCCACGTAACATGAAGCCCCACATCATGTTTTGTTTCCTAATAAAATCAAGTTGAGTGATGTGAAGGAAGATAACCTCTCCTTCCATGGGCCTGTGGGAAATGATAACCTACTCCCAAATATATACACATGTTGGGAAGGCCAGTCAAGCTCTATGGACTCTCATAGATGACACAGAAAGTGCAGGGCTCAGCTATCAGTGAACCTGATTCCACCCTTCTAATAATTCATTCACAACTAAATGAAACCACCTGAACATCTTCCTTTGTCTCAACTTCAGAAGTCAAACACCCCAAAAGTTATTGGCAGTTTTAATTAAAACTAGCTTTGAGACACTGAGCGACCTATAATGGTTATGGCTCATTCTAGATAATACTGTAATAACCCTCTCTCATATTAAATATAGCAGCAATATTGTTCACCAGAGATGAGGACATTAGCACAAATAATCAGCCTCACTGTTGTGGGGAGGGCACTGAAGCCAAGAGGGGGTCTAAAATGATTGCATAAAACGCATTTACTCCTGAAAAAGAGACACCCGGCAGCTCCCTGCCCCCATCAGCATCCTTCCCAAAAGGCTCTTAATTTCCAGTAGATTTAGTTCAAACCCCCCATACTATCTCAGCAATGTGCTGCCAGTGGGAGATCATTTCTGGGTTCCTGCCCCTGCCTGGGCACTGGCTGCATTGTCTCTGTCTCATTCACACGAGCCACTTGTCACCAGCACAGAGCTGTAGCAGGTGTGCTGTGGGCTCAGTGACTGCAGATGTGTTCACAATTTCAGCCCCATTCAGCTCTTCTGATCCCAGGCCCTGGGCTCTGCCCAAGGGGTTGCAGCAAACGCAGGGCTCAGCTCAGAGGACTCGATGTTTGAGCAGGCTGACGAACAGAATCATTGCTCTGCTGCATCTCAGAGCTGGGGTGGCCATAGCACTCCAGCAAAGGGGCTTTGGGTGGAAGCTCCTGAGCTCTGCCTTGGGCCAGAGGTGCAGAGAGCCATGGCAGATTATCACACCTCAGTTCTGAAGCAGTGAAGCCCAACACTCTGCAAATGCACCCCTGATGCAATGCCTGAGGGACGTATGGAGGCCCCTGCCTTCTGCTCACGTACAAATCCTCAGCATGGCTGCAATTAACTGAAGTTCCCTCCTGTTGATATAAATAGGAAATAATTTTTTTTCCCATGGTGTAAATCCACTGAAGTCAACACATTCAAGGAAGCCACAGAAGGAGTGATCTTGACCCGGGGCAGTTCATGTCACAGACTCAGATGTACATTGAAACTGCCCAATGGCCCTTGCAGCTTCAGCACAGTGCAATTTTAAGGGGCAGTGGAAAACTTAGTTGTTTCTTCACATGCATGACAGCCAAATCTTCAATGCATTTTCTAGAGATATATCTAAGGTTCATCTGAAAATCTCAAGACATTCTGATTTGATTTGAAGGAGGCCTTTGCTGAAAGTGAAAACAGTCCATTTGGGGAAACTCTGGTTGAGTATGTGAGGTAAAGGCATCAAAAATCATTAATTTCTTTTGCAAACCATGTCTCTTCTTTCCTATAGTACTGAGGATGTGCATGAAAACGCTGGAACAAGTTTTGCTCCAAAGATCATTTCAGTGAAAATGATTGTCATTTTTTAAACTAATGAAACAAAATGCAGCAGAATTTTTCCGTTGAGAAAAATAAAAAAAAAAATAATAAACCTTCTTCCTTACAGGTCTTATCTCTTTTTCACCTTGTGTCTGTAATTAGATAATAAAGACAAGCGAAAAAACACTGCAGTGGTATTCAAAATTTGAAAACCACAGGATTTTACAAACTTCTTGGGGAAATGTTTAGCTTTCTGACAGATGATACAAACCTTACTTACAGAACCATAAGCTCCTGCTAACCTGAAATCCCTTACAAATGAAATGCACTTCAGTGGCTATTCTGCTCAGGAACAGTTCATCCTTGGGAAAATGTTATTGCTGGAATGCTACAGGAGTCCAGAGCTTAGAGCTGGAGGATGCATTTAAATTCTCTAAAGAAGCTTTAGGAATTCATAACAGCACTTGATCCACCTTTGGGGAAGGGAATAGGGGGGGTTTGGTGCTGCAACAGCTGAAAGCATTAATTGGCTGATCTTTTCACCAACAATTAATTGTATTTCATTACGTGCCTTTTGTGTGTCTGTTGTGTTGCCCCAGTGCCTTGCCTATTTCCTAGCAGCAGCATGGCATCTTTGAAAGAGGGAGAGGGGCTCCAGCCATCACTCTGTTCCCAGAGAATGAAAGCAAAGTCAAAATTAAATGGGAAAACAAGCGTCACCACTATGATAACCAAACTGCAGGCTGCATTAGCATTTTTCCTCCTGAAGCTCTGGTATGAGGCAACAAGAGGCATGTCTTTCCACAAAATAATTATGCTGTAATGAGACTGTCTTGACGCATTCAGAAAGAAAAACTGCTGTTAAGGCTCACTACATGGAAATAGAAAAGCAGAACAGGTAGCCTAAATAGCAGCTTGGCTTTACAGTTCCTTCCCCAGTCTGGAAGATTAGGATTAGTGTGATCATACTGAGATTCAAGTGTAAAATCCAGATCTGGATTTCAGGTTTTCCCTCAAGAGGTGGAGAATATACAGAGGCAGACTTTTGATTCAGATTCATTTTGTAGAGGAAATGTGTAAGTCTCTATCTGTTCACTCTGGTTCCAACAAGTAAATAACTTCGGCCTCTCTGATCCCCGTGGAATGATGATTTACAACACTGGTAATGTGCACTGAAGAAAAATACAACTTGTTCCTGAAAACTACTGATTAAAGTGATCATAGCAAAGCCAAATAACTCATGGCTTCCTCCTTTTATCACTCATAGCTGCCTTACCCCTGGTTACTCCACTCAGCAGCACTGACTCTGATTTAATCTGCTGGAATTTAATCTGAAATGCTGATCAACATAATTCAGTCTTTGCAAACATTTGCCAGTGCCAAGGGACCTTCTGGTAATGCTTTTAGCAGAAATAATTTTTTTAAAAAAATGGATTGCTAAAATATGAACTTCCACAGAGACAGGACCAGGCAAAACCATAATAGGCACTGCCTGCTCACTGGGAAGCATGAAGGATATGAATTATTGAACCAGGAGGGAAGTACAACCTGGCAGATCTGTTTAGTCCTGTCTCATCCACGATCGCTGCCTCAGTCTCTGCCAGGACTCTGTCATGGGGGAGATCCATAAAGAGCAAAAGCTACTAGAGATGGACAATTGCAAATATTTTTCCTGGTTTGTATCCCTGTTCCTGGTGCCTCTCTGCACTGTCCCAGGAATTGTGTGAAATGCTTTTCTCATTTCCTTCCGAATGGTATAGCCTTCAAAGACAGAAAGGACCCAAATGCAGAATGTGTGGGAAACACTCCAGGAACCCAGTTCATTTCATTTCTAGAAGCTGGGAATCACAGGGAATCTGGATGAGAAGGAATTCAGGAGTGCCCCCTGTCCTAGTGAATGTCTCTGGCCAGGAGAGATCCCTCCACTGATGGATGCTGCATGACTCCCCAGAAATCTACACTTATGCTGCCTCCACAGCCAGTGCCAACTTCCCCTCACCTCTAACCTGAACCCACTGCTAAGGTCCTCCAGGGACACTGCAGCCTGTTTAGTCTCCCCACATCTGTTTTACACACACACATGGCTTCTGAGTCCCTCCACAAAACCCACACCTTTTCCTGGTGGGCTCTTTCATCTCCCAGAGACCCAGAAAGCTGAACGCTGGAATGTGACCTATTCAGATCAGAAAGAGAGTGCAAATTCAAACAGCACAGGTAGTTTAACAACTGTGACAGTTGACCACAGGCTGTGCTGACGGTCAGTGATGGGCAGTTTAATATTAGCATGCCAGATGTTTTTAAATGATTGCTGTGTTTCAAAAATGAATTCATTCAGAAATATCCTCCGCTTACTGTTTACCCTATATTACTGTGCTATATTTTCCTGTAATTGGTTGTTAGGTCAGGATTGCAACCTAGCAGGTTCCTCTTCCTTGCCTAATTAGCGTATCTTCCTCATTGCTCAGTGCAGGACTTGTTTTCCCCCTACAGATCTCCTTTTCCTGTGAACACCCTCTCAACAACACAAATTTATTCCCTCTTCTTCTGACAATCCAGCCCTTCACATGCAGAGGAGCTGCTGTTTGCCTGAGCGGGCTGACCTGGAGCTTCTAACCAAATGAGCTGTTCAGTCTGATGAGCTTGAGGCAGAGGAAGTGTTTCAAACTTAGCAGCACAGCCAATTCACTACCCAGACACTGTACATTTCCCTTCTGTCTGATCTGCAGCCCTGCAGTGACATGAGTCATTCTCCTTCCCCTTCTCTTAAACCATGGAATTTCCTGGGGCCGAGCCAGCACGTGGCCCTGCACAGAGGTGTGCCACGTGAAGATTTGGCTCCTGTGAGGTCAAATCTTCCCATGTGGCACAACAGGTCTGCTCCTCTACAACCCAGGCCGAGCACCTGGCTTGTGTAGGGTGTGAGCTCCTCAGAGCACAAGCACTGTCTGCCTTCAGCTGCATGGAGTGCTGTAAATCCACAGGGCAAGAGCCAAAACACAGCATCACCCTCATTATTGTCCAAATCTCTTATCTCTTGAGCACCCTCAGCTGAGCTCAGCCAGCATCATCCTGTATATTGGCCTCGAAAACGTGGCTCATTTCTCATCCCAGCCAATTGTCCTGCTCTTGCAAAATGTGGTATCAAGGCCAGCAGAACCTGGCTCCCCATGTGAGACCACACGTGAATATTGTACTGGGTCCTAGACAAAGCAGTACAAGAAACACTGGACACCATCAAACTGGAATACAAACAGACAAACTGGAAGGGTTTGCAGAAGCTCCAGCTTAAACCAGACTGAGATGCCTGGCACAATGCATTAGGGAAGATTAAAAGAGTTGATATGCATGGCTTGGCTGAACAGCAAAATCCAACAGTGATAGCCTGGACTCAGAGGATGATGAGAAGCTGCACCCTGGTACAGGGAACTGGCATTAGGGGTAATGAGGCAACACTAGTTTGGACAACGAGAGCTATTTCAGAAATTAGGAATGGGATGCAGTACATGGTCTACCTATATCTAGACACAAATCAGTAGATCGGGAGGCAGTTTGACCTTCTCTTGCTACTTTCAGAGCAAACTGAGCAAGCACTTGCTGGGACTGTCCTGCCCCAGGCACCACAGTGTCTTGCAGGGACTTTATGTCCCCCAGGTACGACACAGAGGTCTATGTGGTTAAAATTAGCAACACAGGAGACAAGGAATGTAGATCCCAGAGCACACAGCACTTCAGCTCTTCTGAAGACCACACTCCTTTCAACAGACACAGACGTGTCTTATCCAAGCAGCCCAAACTTTTGCTGGCCCCAGGAGTGGGGGAATCAGATCAGATCAGCCTCTGATTTCCTCTATCTTCACAGCACAAGCAAGTATGCAAAGAAGTAAGATGACATTTGCTTCTTGCAGAGAGCAGCAGATAATTTAGCGAGATTAAACGACAGCCTCGTCTCCCTTCTCGCACGGAATAGCCATCTCTGCCTGGCTGGGCAGGGACCTGTCTCTGCTGGAATGATGCAGCTCTAGCGCCTCTCTGTGGGTCTGAGCTCCTCCTCCTCCCTCACAGCCCTCTCTATCCATCTACTAATCTTTTAACTTTATTTTACATTTTTAAAATACAGAGCCAAATTGCTCCTATTATACCCTGACCACCTCTGAGTTCTCTGAACTTGCCACTGAGCTAGGAGCTGGCCCAGCCAGAATTCACAGTTTCATCTTTTGATGGTGAGATACATATATACATATATATATATATATGATACTCTTCAAGGCCTTTCTATAGTTTCCAGCAGCAGAACAGCTGAAATTGGAACAGACCTACAGCTGCCTAGGGCTCACAGAGTGACCAGGAATGAAAGCATAGCTGCCAAGGGCATTGTCTCTGAACAAGCAGTCAGGTGCCTGTGTGTGTCTCCAGAACATGCTGTGGAGCTCAGCACAGAGCTCCATCCCCAACACACGTCAACACACTGATCATGCCCATTTTTCCCTATCCCTTGAAGAATCAAGAAACAAATAGTCCCCTACTGAAATCATGAGCTAAAACAAAGGCTCTTCATCAGCCTCCTGCAGCTGCTTGTTGTTTTCCTTTCTCTGTGGAGCCTGCCAGCTCCTGGTTATCTTGGCCAAGCACATGATTAGAATCTTAGAGCAAACTCTAACTGCAAACAAACAAGTACATCTTGAGAGGAATACACACAAACTGGTGGATGCACAGTACATCTAACTGTTCAGCATATCCCATCCTGCCTCTTCTGATGCTAGGCAAGCCCTGCTCCTCTTCTGGATGGAAAGCAGATGGGGTAGGATTAATGGCACAGATCCCTAGGCCCTTTATATTTGCACAAATAGCAAGAACTAGACCCAGTGCTGTTCAAGGGGCCACATATTAGTTGTGCTGGCTTTCTGCAGCATGGGAAGCAATGTAGGAGCAGGAATTTCTGTCCTGAGTAATCCCCTATGCCTGGCTATGCCAGAAGGTCTATTGTTTCTGAAAGTACCATAGAAACAAAATAATTAAGCTCTATGGCCACCACAGCAAGAACAGAAGGAAGGATCAAGGACTGCTCCTTGTTCACTTCAGTGCTGACCCAGGTGGCGTGGTTTAAACAGGCATTGAGGGTGGTTTGGGCTGAGGCAGATGGCAAGAGCTCAAACAGCCCAGTCCCAATATCCCTAACAATCAGATGAGCTGTGAAGCTATAATCTCTGGCAGATGGAAAATGACAGCACAAAAGCTTTTACTACAGCCCTCAGAGCCTTCACAAAGGTAGCAAATAGGAAAGTTCAATTCAAATAGCTTGTCCTTCTCCAGAGCAAAGCCAGGCATCTGAGACTGTGAAACAAATGGAATGCTTCTCCCTTTCCCTACCTCCCCAACAGAATGGCTGACTTTATTTCCAGAGGATGAGCTGAAACCTCTCATCAGAACTCAGTCCAAAACAAGACAAGTTGCTATGAAATACTGAAATGCGACCTTGGCAGGGGAGAGTCTACTCAGCACAGTCTGTGCTGAATCCCTGGCACTCTGCATTAGTGCACTCCTAAACCTTTGTGGGAGGCACTAGAGGGAGACCTGGAGGAAAAAAAAGTCCCCCATGCACACAGATTGGAGTTGTTCCTGGGAGAATTGTCAGATTCTTTGTGACTAGGCAGTCATCCTGGAAGCATGATCAGTTGTAAAAAGACTGAAGCTTTCTCATGGGCCTTCCAGGCTGCAATTCCTAAGCAGTCTCATCCCAAAGCTTCCTGCTTTGAAGTCAAGAGAAACAACTGCAGAACATCCTATGTCAGGCCTGTCTCACTCTGCAGTGTCACTGCTGCTTAGCACTGCTATGCTTTGAGGGAAGACACCTCCACAGCCAATTTTCTGCCTCCATTGAAAGGACCAGGTTTCTGGTTAGGCCCAAGGATGCCCATCTGGGTAGGTGCAGAAAATGAGACCCATTGGTGTGCTCCAGCAACACAAGGACAGAAAATCAGAGTCTGACAAAATGCCAACCCTATGAAGAGCGAGAGACTTTTAATGGAGGAAAGGCTTTATTAATTATTTATTATAATATCCACTGTATTATTTTAACATACCGGATTGCTCTGATGCTTCAGGTCTCTGGGACAGAGATGATTGCAATAGAGTGTCTATCAAAACGTTAGTGCTGGATCATGAGCCTGGCCCTCAGGATGCAAGGCTGGCTACTGCTTCTTCTCTCCCTTCACTTTGTCTCTCTCACTGTCCATGGCAGCTGCTTGTGCCTTCAGACAATCCCAGTACTCCTGCTCCTCCATTTCCAGCAGTATCTGATGCCTAAAAAGGGAATGAGGGGGAGAGTAGTTAAAACAAAAACAGTTCCTGACATTCCCCCAGTGCTCAGACAACACCCCCAAGGGCCCCTGGGGCTCACTACCAATTAAGCAGTTCTACTTCCTGTGTCCTGAAAACATCAATGATTCCTTCATGCCAATCAATACTCAAGTTCACTGTTCCTGACAGCAAGGACCTCTGAATTTCTATTGTCTCTACATCTCTGTAGACACAGGTTTCACTGCAGTTGTATTGGCACTACTCTGGCTTCAGCTCTCAGTTCCCGAGGAGCAAGATATCCCTGGAGGTAGTGACTCCCCAATTTTCTGGTATAAGGCAGACAAGGGTCTCCTCTCCACCGTTTTGAGAAGGAGGGACAGAACTGCTGGCTACTAGCATAGGATGGAACTTTTCTGTACTTAACCAGCCAGACAACTCCACAGGATTCACCATGGAGGCAAGGAATTAGGGAAGGGTACCAAGTAATATGTGCTATAAGGTCACACCTGTACCCACCTGTTTCGTTTCAAACTGAAGAATAAAGCATAGTGAAAAGAAGATACAAAATACTGACACCTATCTAGCTCCAGGAATCCAACAGAATTCACGGCAAAGGACCCCAAAAACAGATGTCACAGTGCCATCTAATGACGGCATCCATGCAATGCACCGTGCCCGAGGCTGCCGAGGGCCTCCTCGAACCAAGGAACCTCCAACACAAACCTACTCGGACATCACATGAACCCGGCAATGCAGGGGGCGAGAGAGGTACAAAGAGATCCCAGCTCTGCCTGGCTCTGGGATCTAAAGGAAGATGCAAACACGTGATCAGGATCATCCTCCTTGGCAAGCTTGTACAAACTGTGTTGCACAAAAACACAGTAGAACTTGCATCCTGACTTAGAGCTGAAGCTGTTCTAGGAAGGACAGAAGGGAGAGGAGGAAGGGTTCAGGGAGGCTGTCGGGAATCCAGCCGCCTGAACATGAACCTTACTCAGACACAGATCTCTCACAGCATACACAACAACCCAGAAGCTCCAGGGTGAGACCTTGCATGAACTCAGCAACACCACAGTTGACAATAATGCAGCTGCACTTACCTTTCAGGCAGAGAGCGAAACCTATCACGTAAGAAAATGTTACACCTCTCAATCCACTGCAGTTCCTGCAAGGGTTTGAGAGGCAAATCTGGTTTCTTTGGGAAAACTTCCTTCAGCGGGTAGGAGTTGAAGTCAAAAAGGAAGATGGTGCTGTGAGTGGCTTTGTCCTGGACCAAATCATTTTTCTGCTGGTGCTCATCTCCTAGACAGAGACAAGAACAGTGAGCTACTGCATCAGGAGTCATCTAACAAGAACTATCAAGGATCAGTGCACAGCTGAATGCACCCAGTGATGGTGTATCTATGACCACCCCAAGGTGTCACCCACCTCGGAGCAGCAAGCAGCAGTTCACACTATCCACGGTGAACACTGGCTGCCAGGAGGGTGTTACGGCATGAGAAGGTGGAGTGCAGAAGCAGTAAACAGCCTGTGATGTGTCAGTGTTCATCAGGGACACTGTGCCATCCCAGAAGAAGATCAGGACCTGAAGCAGCAAAATTTACGCAGAGATGTGAAAGAAGTAAAAATCATTTTGTGTAAAGGACATGAGATGACATCCAGGACTTCACATCCTCAGCTGTGATGCTGTTTTCTTTGCCTGCCCCATAGCCATAGGGTGACAGAGATGAAGGGGTGGTGGAGTGTTCTGTGACCAGTGGCTGTCATTCTGCCAGGTCTTCATGATTAAGGGAAATGCGGAATTGGAAGGACAGCTGACCCATATTTTGTGGGTTGATGATGAAGATGAAGAACAGCTCTTACTGGGAACTTGGATTGAAAATGCTGGACATTGAGATTGGAAAAGGGCAACAGGGCACATTAGAAATGAGCTAGATCCAGCCTTCTGCATGGCAGCTATGGTGAGTGGCTTTTAGTCCTTTCCTCCCCAAGCCTGCAAAGTTTCTGAGGCCACTTTTAAGGTCTGACTGCACTTGTGTTCATAACTTCGCCCCAGGATGACCTCTATTGTTTGACCCTGATGCCTGAGGCTTCATGGCTGAACCCTCCCACCTTCCAGAAGGACCTGTCCATGTGCACCTCAATGGCCAGTTAGAGGGCACAAGTGCAAGGGCATACTGAGTAAGATCATGGAAGAGAAATACTTTGAGCATTACCAGACCTGTAATGGGTGCAGGAAGTCTTCACATCAAAAATATTTGGAGGCTGGGAAAGGTGTGAGGCAGGAACCATATCTGATTGCCCTGCTCATTATCTTCTAGGCACCCAGTTACTGTCCTTGCTGGAAACCAGATCCCAGCACAGCTGGACACGTGTTCCCACCCAGCTATTAGGAGAACTGGCAGTAATACTCACTGCACTGGGGAAGGCCAGGACGGGCATCACTGCACTGACAGTAAGATTTGGATTTTCAGGCCTGTAAAAGAGACATAGATTTATGATGCTGTGGCATGTACGTGGCACGTACTGAGAGGCTGTGATAATGACAGTGGCAATTTGTGGCACACTGGCTGGCAAAAAGTCCCAGCCAGGCCCCTTCCTGATAGAGACAAAGCCTGTTTCCTGGGCAGGAACCCCTGAGGCCCATCCCTGTGCAAACCTGCCTAGGAACTACACTGGAGATACAAATCCCTGCCTGCCATGGAGATATGAATCCAGAGTCTTCAGAGCAGCAGCTTCCCTCCTCCTCAAACCAAGGGGATAAGTGAACACAAAAGTGGCAACAAATGTTTATTCTGACTTCTAGGGCATGGGATTCTGTTAAGGGCAGAAGAGGGAAGAAAAAATTCCCCATGGTACCCAGCAGAGACACAAATAGCTCAACATCAGCCCTGGAGCTGTGCTAGAAGTATTTGTGTTCTGGTGCACAAAAGAACCCAGAAACACCCCTAATTCTGGCAAACCATTGAATTTTAGCACTAGCAAAACCACACTTGCTGCTGACAGCAGCACAACAAAGCCATCTGGGTAAAAATAGTAGGAAGTTCTCTACTCCACAGAAATCTGGGGCTCCCTGTTAGACTGGACCACTATAACCACGGCATTTTTGGCTGGAGTCTACCTCACCTGTCTGCCAGGAGTGTGATGCTGGACTTCCCAGCCCTGGGTGCTTTCACCAAATAGAAAGAGCTGTCTGTACACAGCACTAGAAGCTGTATGATAGGACAGACAGGATCTGCACCACAACAGACAGGATCTGTACCACACGCCTCATCACTGGCAGCTGCAGAATCACACAGAAAGTGGATACTACGGATGAAACGTTCCTCTAGAATGGCAGTCACAGACAGTGGGTATCCTGAGGAAGGAAGAAAAAAGGAACTGGTAATTTATCCAAGCAAAGCTTAGTTTGGAGTGTGGTCTGCTCAGAGGGAGAACAAGCAGATGGCAGAAGAAGATTCTTCTGCCAGGAGAGTCTCTGCATCATGGCAGGATGACACTAGCACTGATGGCAGCCTGAACTGTGATGCCACAACAGTCTCAAAAATGACCTTAGAGTGCAGTGGCAAAGAAGTGACTGTCATTGTCTCACAGCCTAGGGGCAAGACTGATCAGTCCTTGCTTCAGCAATTCCAGCACCTGCATTGCCCTGGATGGGGATGGTTCTGCAAGGGCCAGGGTAGTCATGCTGTGCTGGCAACTTCTGGCCAAGCATCCAACAGATGACTGAATCCAAACCATTTTCAGATTTCCTTGTAAACTCACCCCCAGCCCTTTATTCACACTAAGTCTGAGCCTCAAACTTGTAGGCAAAAGTGCAATTTATCCACAGTGATCCCAATACACAGTCGCAAAGGGCAAGCTCACCTAGGTGTTTATCCCAAATAGTTATCGTTGCATCTTCACCTGCCAGTGCCAGATACCTGGAGCAGGAACTAACAGCTGAGCATGCAATTGGAGCTGCACATGGCCACACAACATCAGGTTTCAGATCAGAATCTAAGCAGAATGGCATGAAGAGAGACAACTGTAAGAAGGTGCAGAACATTCTCTCACATAGTACTCGCATCCATTTTCCCCATTAAACGTGCACTATTCTGCAGCCTCCTGCCAGAGTGGCTTCACTAAAAACACTGCCAGTCTGTGCAACACAGAGCCCCACAATCCAAATGCCAGCCTAACACGCAAGATGTGAGTCAGCTTTCCTCCCAATTCCTCATTTCCCTGAATCATGAAGACCTGGCAGAATGACAGGCCCTGGCCACAGACACTCCCACTCCCCACAGACTGCTTTGCTAGAGAAAGCAGAACTTTCTTACCTTCTTTCTCCTTGAGTGAATGGTTAAGTAAGTACAAGCAGAAATTGTGGTTTCCATCCCAATGCACACCGATGCCAACTGGAATATCTGGTACAGAGCGGGGGATGACAAAAAGAGAAGAAGACTGGGAACAAAGAAAGGAACAATCTGGGACACCAAAACACCATTAAAAAGCTCTCACTCAAGCTTTCATGGTACTCCTGATAGAAATTCTGCTCACACAAAAACTAAACTAGAACAACCTCTCCCTTTGTTTTTGTTTTTTTTAATCTTGACTATATGCCTCCTTTTTTGCTTTTTGAGGGGTTTGTTTTGTTTTGGGTTTTTTTTCAGGGGGGGAAGTTGTGGTGGTTTTTTTCAAATATGAAGATAAGTTTTTTTATTCCATGCCAGTAACTGACTTATAAGTCTTAGGACTGACAGTTTTACCCAGGTTTATGTTCTTGGAAAAGGAATTGACAGAGTGTATGCAAGCCAGACCCACTGAGCTCTCTGTGGAGCTCAATGTCATGCAACAACTGTGCTTCACAGATTAACAGATTGGGATTACCTGGCTGTACTTTCATTTCTGGTCCCTCCAGGATCCGGCTAGGAAGAAGGAAATGAAAGGTAGCATATCTGAAAAAAAGGAAGGAATATATGTAAAAGAAAGGCTTTGATAGGTAGGAAGCACTATGACAAGACCTGGAATGGCTCCAGCCCCTGCCCTGAAGCCTTGGGATGAAGGAAGCAAAGCTAAGACAGAGACTTCCACCTACACAGCTCAGTGCCCTGTGTGGATGACTCATGGACTGAGTCCTGGTTGGTGCTCCCACTCACCTGGGGATCTCCTCCTCCATCACACCCTCAGCCTCCAGATACTCCTGGTAAGTGCTACGGAAGATTGCTTCCTGCAGCTCCCACTGGGAATCCTTGATTAGGTGCTTGTACCCCAAGCCAAGCATGCTGCCATCATCCACTTCCTTCAAGGCATCCAAGGGGCCTTTAAAACTAGTGCCTGGATTGGGTACACAAAGGCAAAAGGCAGAGCCCTGGAGAAGCAGAAACCATGAAGCAAACACCATGGAGGCATTTGGGGGTGGCATGGTCTTGAAGCAGAAAACACTTTATCTTGTGTGGGACTTTCCACATCACTAGTCCATTTTCCAGTATTTGAATGCAGAGATTAGGGCAAGACTTCTGAGGATCCCACTCACCTTGCCTTTCTGTGGCATTTTCCCAGCAGAAAGTCTGTCCCCTCCTCATTCTTGGTGTTTTTCTATAAATCCAAGACTCAGAGTGATGAACTAGGGGTGCTGCTAGATCTAGGAAGCAGCCTCCTCCCTCTCCAATGACACTGAAGCCAAGGGTGTATGACACCCACTCTGAGACACTCCAAAGCATTTTGTGCTGGCAAGGTGACATGTGAGATGGTCTGGGAGGAAGCAACTCCCACTACAGGATTACATGTAACTAGAAAGACAGGTCAGGAAAGGACCAATTACTGAAACTTTCTGACCTGTTCTGTATTTGTAGGGGCCATGATTCCTTTGCCACCTGAAACAGGCTGCAGGCTGCACACACAGAATCAGTCCTGACCTGTAATGGGTTTGGGTGGCCTCACTGTCAGCAGCAGCACTGGGGCATCCAGCTCTACATCAGCTTGGACTGCAGACACAGGAAGCTCCTGCAACAGAAAAGTGCCCACCTGAGAACTGTGTTGAGTGCTACATTGGTGAGTTTTCACCTGTTCATGGGAATCAAATGCCTCTTAAAGAATTTAGGAAAAACTCCTTTGTGTATGCAAAAGTTGGCTGGCACTGTCTAGGAGATACTGAGTTTGGGCTCATTCTTCAGGCCAAAACACAGAAGCTTGAGGGTGTCACTACTTTCTCAACTACTTTACAAAGATGTCCTGCCCAGACTCCTGTCTTTGTGCCATCTCTTAATTATTCCTATTGCAGCACAGGCCTGTGTGAGTCACAGAAATGCTCAGAAAATAAAGGGAAAAACAAGAAAAGGGAAAAAAAAATAAGCAGGACTAAAGGTTGAAGAATGTCTCCTGAAAACAAGAACCAGATTTAACTTCTCAGGAGCTCAGGACTGGAGAGTATATGCTTGGCTGGGAACAGAAATATGTAACAGGGGGCCAACACCAGTGTGTGCCCAGCACCACCACCCCACACACATTGACATTGGGTTAACAGAAAAGGTCTGGCTTAATGATCAGCCACATCTGAGAAGGAAGGGGCAGGAACTTGGATAGTTTGCATAAATCAGCAAAAAGAGAATGCTTGAGTGTTTGTTTTTGGCTTTGGTAAGTTAAGTAGGGTGTTTGCCCTGAGGACAAGGCTGAGAAGCAGTTCCCTCTTAGATGTCCAGGAAAGTCTTTGCTGAAGGAAAAGGGTTAGGAGGCTGCTATCACAGAGGGTTAGTCCAAGGTGCTGGGCAGGAGGCATCTGGGCGCTGAGAGGTGAAATCCAGCAGGGTGAAAGTGATAAAGGGGAGGGTTAAGCACTGATTCAGCATTTAAAATTCCCCATGACAGCTCAGGACAGTCACAGAGGACAGTGAGCACCTCTGCAGACCTGTCTCCAGGCAGCTCCTCAGTTTTCTGCCAAAGAAGCAGAGCTGACAGTGGTCAGTGCTCACAGGCAGAGACTGTCCTGCTCAGGTGGATGAGGCTGTGACCCCACCAGGCTCCTCTTGTATGGCATCTAAAACACAAACCCTGCTTCAGGGCCAGACTCCCAAACGGATTCCCTGCCTGATTCCCACTCCTCTTCACCTTCCCCTAGTAACATCAGGAAGGAGCCCTGGGGGAATACCCTTACACAGGGCCCCCACAGATGGAGCAATACTGCTGAGAAATAAGCTGCCAGTTTCAGGGAGGGGCAGCAGGAACATTAACCCTGGGACCAGGGGAATCTCTTTGGAAAGCCTGTCTTGGGAGAGTAAACATGTCCCAATAGCAAAAAGGCCTTATGAAATGTGGGATGGGCAGCTGCAGCACATACAAAGCATCCCCTTGGGCCAACAGGAGTGACCAGGCTGTGTCTTGCTATCACTGTCTGCCGCAGCAAGGCTTGGGGGAAAACCCGTGGGCAAAAAGGTGTAAGAAAAAGAGGGAGATGGAGCTGTTTTCTACCTCAGATGAGCTACTTGACCTCCTCTCACTGCAAGCCAGCTCTTCTGCAGCTCCTGCATTCTTTTCCATCTCTGTCAGCCAGGAATCCTTAGGCAATTGGTAGATCTCCAGCCAAGCTTTTGTGCTGTCTGCATTGGGAAACCATGTTAAGCAATTGGAAATGAGGAGGAAAGGTCTGTCAGGCAAGCAGCCTCTGTTATCTTTTATCCTTATAAAAAGATTGGTGTCTTTTTTGAAATATAAAATCTCTGTGAAGTCCATGCAGCCCACCTCTTCTCCCACTTAAGGCTTGACATGCTTGATTGAGACTGACATCTCAGCCTCCAGCTCAACTCCTCAAGGTGCCACATCCACCAAAGAAATTCCATGAAGTTTCTCAGTCAAAAACCTGACTTGTAGCCTCAGAGTAGTAGAGTAGAAAGTAGAAAGTGAGATATGGTCTCACATTAATTCTCTGCTACATGTCTCATTCTTAGCATGCGTCCAGGCAGGTTCCACCAAACATAGGTCCAGAAAACCTGCCTGTCATGGATTCAGTTGCCGTGAAACAGAAGAACGTTGTAACAAGGAGTTTCTTGCAGGGTTTTCAGAGGTCCTCGATGCTCTCTGGCCTACATCTACAGAGAAAACTCTTCAGGTCTACATCTTTCCAGTGTAAAAGTGAGCCATAGCAAATCAGAAGAGGAAACTCAGAGGAAGAACTGAGTTTGGTACTTCTGGAGAGGGAAACCTGCTTTCACTGACCCTCCTGGAAGCTGAGGACTGCACTGACCAGGTCCAGACAGCTCGCTTTTGGGATCAGTCCTGATCCACATTCTTCTGGAAGGGACAGAGAGTGGCAGAGGCTGCTCTTTAAGCCAGAGGAGGAACTGGGAGGGTTAAAACAGGATCCCTGGGTACCCAGACCACGTGCAGCATTCTAAAAACATTGCTGCTGTCCCTCTGTTAGAGGACAAGCATCTCCAAACACAGCATGTTCCTGCACTTGCCTTGCAGCAGGATTCCTGCATAATCACCTCCTCGGGACAGCACCACCTCCACACAAGTGCTTCGCTGGCTGATGTCCTCCTGCCAAGGAAATACAGGCTGGCATCAAAGCAAGATCACTGATTCAGAGAGCTCCATGGGCTTACACAGTCAACAGGCTGAAGGCCAGGCAGATTGTTGGAAGAACAAAAATAAATATTGGGCAGCAGTCTTGGAGTACTACTGCCTATGAATAAATTTCTGAGGGCAACTGGTACTCCTCATGATTGATTAGTTCCCAGCCTGTGCCCAGTGCCTATGGAATTAGCTCAGTACTTACCACTCCATTCAGGATTTTAATGAGCAGGAAGCTTTCCTTTTGAAAGCAGAGGAGCCAGGCAAGCCCTGAAATAGAAATACAGAAGGAGTTGAAGGAGGGAGAGAAAAGTGAATTAATGTTAGCCATGCTCTTGAGAGATAGCTGTTACAACATGTGCAGGAGAGTGAACAGGATGACATTACTTCCTGGGCCCAAGGAACAATATCCCACTGTTTCCAGCACTAAATTATGCTGGCTTCCTTATACCAGCATCAGTAAACATTTGATTGTGCACAGAGATGGATAAGCCAGTCAGAAAATTATCTCCACCAGAACTGATAACTTTCAGATGAACCACCAAACTATTACAGGTGCAGGAGCAGGGCACAGGTACGAGGTCATACCAAGCAATAGTTCTTTCTGCCCAGCCCAAGATGCTCCTAAACTTTTCTGTGCTTCACCCTCAGCTCTGCACCTGCCTCTGCTGTGCCAGAAAGGCCACCAAACCCACACCCTCTGATAATCACAAGGCCCTAATTGCTAGCTGTCCAACAATCAATCTGTTAGCTGTCCAACGCCCTCTCTGCAGGGCTTTCTAGGAAACCTCTCAGCCACCCCAACATTCCTCCTGATCTAGCAGTGTTCTGTAGCAGTGCAGCTCCGGAGCACAGTCAATCCCCACCAAGGGCAAGGAAATCCACATCACACTAACCCATTTCATCCACAGCAAGCAGGACATGGCACTCGTTCCCCAAATCTGAGGCATGGATGGCACAGATCTCTGTCTTGGCTGCATCCCAAGCACAGACATCCTTGAAGTCACACGTGTTGAAGGCAGCCAGACCCATGGATAGACCAACAAAGATGTATTTTCCAGACACTGCAAGGCAATTGGCTCTTTCAGTTACCTACCAAAAAAGAGAAGAAATGAGTGTACCCAGCTGCCTTCTCACAGTAGGGTACATCAGCCATACTAATGATATATTCCTGGCTTTTTCACCAGAAAATGCTGATTTCCTCTACAAGGGAAACATTTTGACGCATTCTTTCCCCACAAGAGCAGGGAAGGGTCTCTCATCTCTGTCACAGAGATTGGTCTGTGTTAGCAATGGGAATGTTTTCTCCCACCTTGCCCCTTCCCACAAACAGAAGGGGCTTTAAAGGCCAAGAACTCGGGAGCATTCAGCCCTTCCATTCCAGCGCAGAGCTGTGATGGGACGTGGAACTCCTCCAGGCAATCACAGAACACCAACAGAGAGCAGAGTATCCTCCTGGACACCCCCACATAATAATGGGGAAGGCAGCATTGTCATTCTGTTCACGGTGCTCCCATTGGAGTATTCACCATAACACAGAGCTGAGCTTGCCCACTTGTGTGCTACTGGCTAATTACCTTCTCCCCAGCAAACAAGGGTGGAGCCAGCCTGGGAAGCAGAAGGTGAATTCAGTGTTTAATACCGGCTTCTCTCTTTCCAGAGAGGTGCGATAGTTGAGTGGGAAGCAGAACCTGTCAGACAAGCTTAGAAACTGCAGGCTTTTAAACTGAACCAGTGAGATGGTGGTGCATTCTGAGGAAGGTCATGAACAGAATCATGACAAAATCTGCTATGGTGGTTAATGCTATCTCTGCTGGGAGAGGCTGTGTACCTGGAATTCAGCTGTAGGAAAACATTTTTTGGGCTGGACCTTCAGTTTTTGTGCTTTTCGGAGCATCTCCCTTCTTTCAATGATTTCCATAGCATTCTCAAAAACCTGCATCACCAGTTTGTTGATCATCTTGAAAGGCTGCGGCAGCACATCACGCTTTCGATCAGGATCCAGCAGGAAGAAATTTTCCTCGTCTTCCTTTGGCCAGTCCTTTTCAGATGGTGGGGGATTCCCCAGGGGATGCTTCCGAGTATTCAGCGCCATGGTTCTCCCCTTCCAGATGCAAAACGCACCACGGATGCAGGAATCACCCTGGATGCAGAAGAATGAAGGGTTCTTCAATACTTTCTTTCATGAGGTAATGGGGGAAAGGACGATAAATGATGTCTAAGCGGGGTTCGTTTCAGTACTGATAGCCAGAGCAACCCTGTACAGCTGTACATCTCTTCTGTACAGCTCATTTCTCCTTGTATCACCTCGGTTTCCCGGGGGGTTTGTCCTGCTCTGGGGATCTCAGACACAGAGGGATCTACAGGCTACTCATAGGTAGAGAGCCCAAAAACTTTGTCACAGGCTTGTGTAAGAATTATGACAAAGCATTCAAAATATTAGCTTCTTCATTAATGGACTTATTCGGCCTGGGTAAAATCCCAGCGATTAACCTTGAGAGCACGTATTCCCGCTGGAAGTTTTATACTTAATTTCCAAGACATCGGGTGGTTTCGAGCTTCACCTCTGCGGCGGGGCCGTGCTCACGCGGGCGCACCCCACCGCCCTCACCCCTCACAGCGGCCTGACCTCGGAGCGGGGCCGGGGGCCGAGGGGCCGGGGGCCGAGGGGCCGGGCCGGGCTCCTTCGGCT
>WBMY01009504.1:486139-533335 GCA_013397315.1 Donacobius atricapilla
CATCCCCGTCCCGCCGGGCCGCGGCCCCGGCCCCGCGCCCAGCCCGGCGCTGGCAGGGCCGGGGGCACCTTCCGCTCCAAAGGCGGCTGTCAGAGCATGGTGCCGGACTCTCCTTCGTGGTGCCCAGCGACAGGACGAGGAGCAGTGGCCGTAAACTAAAACACAAGAAGTGTCACCTCAGCATGAGGAAGAACTTCTTGCCATTGCAGGTGGCAGGGCACTGGGAGAGCTGCCCAGGGTCCTGGAGTCTCCCTCTCTGGAGACATTGCAAACCCCCCTGGACACGTTCCTGTGTCACCCGCTCCAGCTGATCCTGCCTTGACAGTGGGGTTGTACTGCATAGGCTCCTTCCAGCCCTGACAATTCTGATTCTGTGAAATAAACCTGTCCTGCTGCTGCCACCCTGTGATTGTCTGTGTCTCACCTGTGTCCCCCTCTCCTCATTTTTTCCCTTCCAGAGCCACTCAGTACACATGCATGTTGCTTAGCTATTTAATAGAGAAAAAAGCCGATAAAAAGAAGCTGGTAATGAAACTCAAGCAGTTGGAATCTAGCATGAGCTCTGGCCGGAAAAGTAAGTACCCAGTGTCTAGAGGGATAAGACGTTCACTTGTTCCTTCTAGTAAAACAGCTCCTGGCCTCATGTTTCTTGTAGTTAACCTATCCTGAGACACAAAACCTCTTTTAGTATATTTACAAAACTGTCAATAGACCTTATCCCTGCCATGGCTTGCCAAGGCTAGGTAGGGTCAAATAGACTTTTTTTACTTCCTCAGCCTCCTCTCCAGCTAGATAATCAGAATTACCACTGGAAGGATGAGAGGAATAAGTTTACAGTCAGCTGTTCCTGTAGAGGCCAAACCGTCTCCTCTGTTCAAGGACAGACCAGGGTTATGAGGCAAGGCTGGCTCATTGTGTGCTCATTAGTCCTTCCAGCTGATGGGTTGAGACAGCTCAGTGTTAAAAGATTATCATCCCACAAAATCACCACTGAAGGATCATCCTTCAGTACAGCTTTTATATCCTACTAACATGTTAATTTTCTTTAGCAGTTATACCCTACTAAATCACATACCTCTCCATGCTTCTCGCACAGCCTGACTATTTGCATCACTCCATTCTGTGTCGTGGTTGCATGCAGGATGGTTATGCTGTTACTATGTGTGTGTCACTTTTCAGCTTGATCTTCCACCCACTTGTCAATTGCTCAATCCTGGAACTACTGCGACATACAAGACAAATATTCTAGTCTATCCTATTGCCGTGGATTTGTTTATTATTCCATTAGCTTCAGAGTATGGTAATTTCTAGTGGGGAGGCCAATAGGTTTATCAGCATAGCCATAATTCTCGTGCTTCTGCTAAATAAATCACTAATAGACATCAGGCCTAAATTCAGGGCTCTTGTAGTTGCACCAGGCTTGGGTGCTGTCATCATCTGTCACTGTGACAAGGCACCTGTAAAAAGTGTTTTGAATAATATTGTATTAACATTCTGGGACCAAAACACGAACAGTGCAGCAGGTGAAATCAGGTTTGCCGTATGTTGTAGCTTGAAACAGAATACACTGTTCCACACAGTTTGCAGGGAGCTAATGGCCCCCTGACAGATTCACAGCTGAGGAGGGGCTCTGGTCTCTGTGCTCAGCAGGTGAATCACGGGCTTTCACAGGCACATAGGAAACTTGTATCTCGTGGTTGCAATAGGATTAATGCAGTAACATCTTCTGTCCAAAAAGTGAGGTAAGTCCAGTGAAATGTACGGCTGAAATTAGAGGCTCTATTTGTGTTCTTTATTTGCTGGCACTGACTCCTGCAGAGCTGAGTGTAATACTGCTACAGAGGCCCCCCAGGTGCAGGAACAGAGTGGCAAGAGAGGCCGCAAGTCCTGGCTATTGACAAAACATGTGTGTAGGTCCTGGGCTGGTGATGTTTACACAGAACTGAGATGTTTACACCCCTTTCTTCACTAATTCTAGGAAGTGCTTACGCGTACAAATGCCCAAAGCCCTCCGAGTTTTGTAAAAGCACATACGGACAGCGGCAGGCCGAGTTCTGCCTGAGGCCGGGCCCTGCTAACCTCTGTGGGGTTTCTTGCAGTGTTCAGACTGGGCAACGTGGTGCACGCCTTGGTGGCAGCCAGGAGAACTGCCGAGCTGCCAGAGGTGGTTCCCCGCCTGTGCCTCACAGCCTCCCACCTGAGCCGGGCCCTGTACTTCGTGTGCGACACCGTGCTGTGGCTGAGGAGCGTCGGGCTGCAGCCGCACATCGACAAACCCAAGTGGCACACCTGGGCTACCAAGTGCTACTACTGCTCACTCCTGATGAGCCTGGCCAGGGACTGGTATGAGATCTCCTGGAGGCTGGAACAAGCTGCCCTGGAAGAAAAGACAAAGGAGAATTCCTTCTGTCAGAAACATGGCAAGGAACTAAACAGTGTGAAAAGTGATGGTTTGCACGGTTTTCTCTGCCAACTCTTTCAGATACTGAAAAGGAATCCTCCTTTGCTGCTGGACTTGGTGAAGAACGTCTGTGATCTCTCAGGCCCTTTGGATACGCTGGGAATCTACAAGACCAGCCCAGGAGTGATTGGTTTCTGCGGCCTCCTCTCCTCCCTGGTGGGGATCCTCACATTAGCAAGCCCACATCTGAAACTGAAACAGTGACATAAAAGGAGCTGCATAGTATGAGGCTGCAGCTTTGATCCTCTGATAGATTTTTATGTTCATATGGCACTTTTGAATGAACATGTCTTAAAATTACCTCAAGATTAATTTTGTCCTCTGAATAAGTGTATTCTGCCCTTTTTCCTGCCCTGTGCCTTTCCAGATGAGTTTGGTGCCATGACACCCTCCCTGATGGAGTGGAGAGAGGAAAAGGCCCAGTAATATTTCACAAACAGAAAGAGGACTTGGAACTTGACAGCTAGATAAGAAAATACTCCTTTATTTTAATACAGGCTTGTGAAATATCTGCATAGACAACTGTAATAGGTATATGACTCATGACTACACTAATCATGTTTACACTGGAAAGTTTCAATTCACTAATCCTAGGTCCCTAAAGTCAGATTGTCTAGAGTGGGCTAAGGCAGATTAGGAGCTGCATTTAGAACGGCCTGAAGTCAGGGATGAGTGTTCTGATGGGTTTGGGTTGATGGATCCTGTGTTCTGCAGGCACTGAGTGCACTGTGGTGGTACCTGGAAATGGTCTCTGTGGTGTGTGCACTGGTGCTGCTGGAGCTGCAGTCCAGTGAGTGCCAACTCCTGTCCCAAGAAATCTGCACTTTCTTTGTTTCCCTTGATACTGTGAGCCAAGGACTGTTGGCCAGGGACTGCTCCAGCAGACCACAGCTGAGGGCCTTGGTGCAGGACAGCACATTGACTCCCAAACCCCTGTAATTGCAAGCACAACTATTTTCCATTAATGATATTGTGATAAGGAGCTTTCTCTTTTAACTTACATGAAAAATTCCAGTATAATAAGGAGTTTGGAACATGCAGTTACGGAGAGAAGCCTGGCTCAGAGCTCCTTGAGTCAGAAAAACTGCAAGGATGTGTTTCTAGTTGTGCAAGTTCCAGGAGGGAAGAGAATGGAGTTGGTCATGATAACATCAGAATCCCGTGTGAGAAGAAAGCTTTTTACTGGATTTGGGCATTCAAGGTTCAGACTTTTCTATCTGGTGCTCCCTATCCTCCCTCCTCATGACCACATGATTGCCTGTGTGTTCCCTCGCTGGCTGAATGGGTTCAACCATTTGAAAATGCCTCTGTTTGCCCTGCAAATGTGTTATTGTTCATCACTGACCTCACTGGCAGTGATGGCTGGCAGTGTGACTGCGTTAAAAGAGAAATGCTGCGTCCAGCTGTCTAGCATGGCATTCAGTTTTTGCTGCTCCTGGCTTTGCAGAGTACCAGTGTGACACCATCTGAGACAGAAGTGCACATTATAAAGGAGATAAATTTAACTTCTTTCTTCATCAGAGTTAGGCCTGGGTGTTCTGCTGCTTCCTGGTGTAAGAAGTCCTTGTTTAATCTGCCAAGGAGATGTGAACAGACTACTCTAACCTGGACCATGGTGCTCTCTTATTATTTCTGATGTTATCTAAAACCAGAAAATTAAAAAGGTATGGGTCTCCTTTATTAAAAGGCAAAGGATGTAGAATTAAGTAGGCAGGTGAGGCGGTGCTCCAGTTTACCTGAAGTTGTGGTTGGGCTTGGAATTACTTCCAGTTTGAATATGAAGTGATAGCCTGCCAGTGAAGTGTTTGAAAAGAAGGAGGTTGCTGGGCAGGATAATTATGTGTGTTTGAAGACCAGATGTGGCCTTCAGCAGCTCATCTTTTTAATATGGAAATGAGTAACTCAAAAAGTAGAGCATACTCGCAGTTCAGGCCAAAATGGAGCATTGTGTGTGGGATATATATTATAGGCTACATTCTAGGCTTCCTCTCCTTTATGACAATGGATTTTTTTTTGTTGTTTCTTTCTCCATTTGTCTTTCATCTCCTGGCAATGTGGAATCCATCCCTATCTTAGTCAGAGTTGATCATGATCCCACTGTGTAGCAACCCCTGAAAGGAAGGAAGAGGAGTGTTGATCATCTGACAGCTTTTGTCTACAGAATTCCATCTTATTGCTAAAACTGTGTTTTCAGTCCTACTCAGGGGAAATCTCAGATGCAAAATACTTCACAAAATACTTTCACTGGTTTGCCAACTGCTTTCTCTTTCTCTCTTACACTTTTCAGGGAAAGCCATTGATACAGTGGTGCAGCCCAATCTCCACCTCCCTGTGCCCTGCAGGCAAACACTGTGCAAAGCCCTGAGCCAGGATTTGACATTTCTCCCATAGGGCCTGGTGTGGATTAGCATGTACAGCCTTATTGAGGGAAATGGAGAGTGAGTTTTCAGCCTGTCTCAGCCCTACCTCTCCCATTCTCCGTGATGTAGGCTGGAACACACAGGAGTACCTCTCTTTACTGGATGTTAAGCACTAATATTTGCCTTCTGCTCCCCAACTGGAGGCTGGTGATTTAAGGTACCTTAACATAATGGAGTCATAGGCTTGTGATCATATGGAGAAAATCTTTTTAGTGCCTTTTTTTGTATATGTTTCTAATACATCAGTTGGAGTAAGAACAAGATGTTTGAACATAAGCAATAAACTGTGATCAGTGTGACACTGTGTAACTTGGAAGGTGATGTAAAGAGATGCTGAAGGAGGGGGTATTCCTCCCATCTCTGAATTTTATGAAGGGTGACACTCTTAAAGAGACATTGCCTGTGGTTGGGTTCTAGAGCTTTCCTTTTGCAGTAGCCAATTGGCAGCTAGATTCATCCAGCTAATTTAGAACCACAATTTCAGCTGCAAAAACATTAAGAAATACATGAGTATCAGGTGAAAGTGCATCCTTAGAATGCCCTGAAACAATGTGGTGTTTTGGGAATTTCCATCAGTTGCTTTTGAATACCAGTAGTGAGGGCTGGAGCCTTATGGCCAGTGTAGGCACAGCTGGGTGAAAGGGACAGGGGCACCTGCATTTCAGTGTCTTATAAACAGCTTTTCGTTTGGATGGTCATAGTTTAATGACAAATGCCAGTTCAGGGAGAGAACAAAGGGTAATATCTTGGGCAGAGGTGGCAAGGGATGGAGCCAGGATAACCATTAAACTGAGCTCACTGTTAGCTCCTACCCCCTGCAGTGAGAGTCTTGCTAACTTGGAAGCTCCCAAATGTCAGCTCCTGAACAGTGTATAAAGCATGGCATTCAGGAATGCTTCAGCAAGAGTTTCCTTCTGGATAAGTGGTCTCATACACATTTTGTAATGGAAACAGTAGGAGAGTGGTCACCTTCTCTTCTGCTTACATACAAGGCCTTCCTGACATTAACACTGTGCTTGCCATGGCATTTCAAGGAATATGTGAGCCATTGGGGATTCCCAGCTGAGCATCAAGAGCAGTCAAAGGTTAAAAACCAACATCTCCAAGGAGATACCAAATAAACTGGTTCTGTAGAGGAAGTGCGACTGGGGGAGGGTGTGAGTAGCCTTCCGAGCGTCTAAAAGCTTTTCCGTCAAGAGCAAGGCAATAAATCAGTCTCTAAATCCAGGAGATAATACTTTTATATTGCCACAAAGAGTTAAATCACATCTTTTTTTTGAACTGAAAGTAAAATAAAAATCTAAATAGATTGCCCAGGAGGGCAGTCATTAAAAAGAAACTGGGCAGAGAGCAGTGGTTATAGGGTTGCTTATCCTGCACAGAAATTAATCAGATACCTCTCCAGCCCCTTCCCAGACCAAAGCATAAAGGTGCCTTGCCAGGCTTTGGGGATCTGGCTCATCCCCTCGCCGTGGTTTGTTATTGAGTGTGGAGCAGACTGCGGAGACAGAGGTGTGAAACTGCTCCCCTGCACCCTGTGGATCTGGTGAGCTCTAAACATTGCCTGCCGGAGCACAGGAAGTGTTCTGTTGCCAGCTGGAGTGGTGGGGCAGGGAGGCTGTGGTACCTTTGTCCCGCAGATCCAGGGCTGGCACAGCCTTTGCCCCAGAGGAAGGGGAGGGGATGAACACAGGCATTAGTAGGGCAAAGGCTGTGTTGGCTCCCGACTGCAGCCAAGGCAGAGAGGAGGTTGCTGTGCCCTCTGCACTTTTAGCCAAGCCAGTGGGGCTGGAAAAAGTCTCAGTGCAAAGAGCGCAAACTTTCAAGCAGGCTGGTGCCCTTTGTCCCTCTGTCTCAAGGGCAGTGACTGACCCCAGCACCAGCTGGAGGCAGCCCAGCACATTCATGTGCCTCTGTACCCAGCCAGCAGGGCAGGCACAGCCCTGGGCTGGGAGCGAACTCTGAGCTCTTTGGGAAGGGAAGGGAAGGGGGTATTTTCTTTTCATCTGTTGCTTTCCCATGCCCCAGGGAAGCCTCCCACCCCCATGTACGAGCAGTGCAGCCACAAGCAGGGGGCTGTGGAGCTGTGTTGGGTGCTCACCTCCATGTCCTGAATGGGAGTGCTGGGCAGCTGTGGTCATTGTGAGCCACATGCCAAGGGGCTCCCTGCCTCACCAGCTGATCCAGGACACACAGCAGCCCTGGACAACTCATGTGCACTGATCGCCCTGATTATTGCTTTGTCCTCTGGCATTTCTCCCCTTTCCACCACATTGTCCTCCTCTCATCAGTGTGGCTCATCTGTAGTCAATAACCAAGACTTGGCATAGCCCCATACATGTGGTGTGTTCTTTTCAGTCAGTACCACAAATGGATTTGTTAATGATGGTGTGAGTCCTCAATGTGCCTCCTGTGCATCGAGGCCATGGAAGGAGCAGCATTTTAGTGAGAGCGCTACTGGCTGGTCAAGGAGGGCAATTGTTCCTCTACAAAGCATTTGTGAGCCCACATTTGGGGCACCATGTCTTGTTTTGGTCCCACCATCACAGAAGACATCTTGAATAGTCTGTCAGGAGATCACTGAGAGGGTAAGGCATTCAGGGCCATGGAACACAGGCTGCACCAACTGGGGCACAAACTCTGCTCAGAGGTGCACAAAGCAAGGATAGGATATGTTAGGTACAACAAAGAAAATTCCAGCTGGACATTAGGAAAAAATACTTTAACCATTAGAATAATTAACACAGGAACTGGGCCTCAGAGAGAGGGGAATCCTCTCCCTGGAAGTTTTTTTTGCTTCTCACTAGAGCGGCCTGATCTGGCTTTGAGGGTAGCCCTGCTCTGAGCAAGAGTTGAATGAGGTGATCTTCAGAGATTACTTCCAAACTGATCTTTTTCTCCATCTACCCCAAATGCCTAAAGCTTTCCTAATGTAGTGTCTGCCCTGACCCCCAGCTAAAACCTCCTCGCCAAAAGCCTCATGAATCATCTTAGAAATTGCAGACATGGCCAAACTAGATTGTTTCAAGCAGAATATGTCCCCCGACACGTGCCTTCTGCTTCTTGTGCTTAGTAAACTCTCCTGGGGAGAAACCATGTTCTTGGTCTATGTTGGGTTTCCCAGCAGGATCCTACCCTGGTCCATCATGAGGCGTAACAGGGCTTAGAGAAATAAAAGAAGGTTTTAATTTCTTAGGAAACCCTGCCTGACTCTTCACCTTCTCCCTGTCTGCTCATGATCTGTTGCTTTCGAGGTGGTGAGGTGCCAGCACAGCTTCTTCTCATCTTCTGTGGAAGGAGTGGTGCTAAACCCCCGGACATTTCAGCTATGCTGCGGCTTCTGGACTCTGCAGGGAAGGCGACAAAGGGGATTTTCTGCCATCATCTGTTCCCAATTACGGTGGTTTCAGGGAGCTCCTTGGCCCGTTTCCACTGCAATCTGTCAGCTCCCCAGCCTACGTAACTGGGAGGTGGGGCCTCGTGGTGGTGGTAGTGACCAGAGCACAGTGCATCACCCTCACAGGACTGGGGTGAAGGGACAGTGCAGACACCACTCTCCGCTCCTGCTCTGTTCGAGACAGGCTGGCCCTTGGTGAGTAGCCCTCTGGTTCCTCCAGGACAGCTTCAGTGGGACCGGGCAGTGAGAGCAGGGATCACCCATCCTCTCTAGACTTCCAGAATTTCATCTGCTGCTAAGAAAAAGGGGTCTGTGCTGGGGCTGGAGCTGTGTTTTCACAAGGATGAGTGTTGGCATTATGAGCAGCAGATATGTGTGGGAGGCATGCTGAGCTCACCTGCACATCTCACCATATCCCTACCTACTGCTCCTCTGTCTGCTCCTGTCCTACCTTCTTACCCCTTCTCAGACGGAGTCTATTCTCATGCACATCTGTTAGCATCCTGGTCTCTCTGAGTTTGCTTTGCCAGCATACTTTATCCTGCCCTTACCATAACTTCTCTAAACTAGATGCCTCTCAACTAATTTTTTTTGTATCTTTGGGTGTTAAGGCACACGAGCAGGGCAGGGCTGCATGGAGGCTTTGGTTTTACAGCTTAACTGGTAAAAAGTCAAGTGTTGGGTAATGCCACATCCATTGCACCCATGGGAGGTGTGTGTCAGCCTGGTTGGTATGCTTGGGGGGTGCAGGAGTAAGGGGGAGCCCAAGCCCAGCCCTGCTTTCAGGCAGAGTCTGCGGTTCCCAACTTTGCCTTGCAGGTGGATGTGCCATAATGACGGTGAAGAAGACTCAGGCTCTGCAGGATGCAAGTGCCAAGGTGGGTGCAGGGAAAGGGAGAGAGTAAAGGGCAGAAATGTGCCAAGGGGGTCAGGTAGTGTGTACTGACTGTTCTGGATAAATACCAGCCCCACCTCACACTGTCCCACATGTTCCCATGTTCTCTTTATATGGATCTTTACCTGCAGTAGTCTGGAGCATCATCAAAGGGAAAGGATAAACCTTCTTGCTTGCTTGAAATTAAGTAGTTCAGGTTCAAAAAAGTTAACCTTGAGCTGATGCAAGCACTAAGTGATAGCTGCTGAATATGCCTGTCCATCATCTGTGCCCCATTTAGTCACCAAACCTCCAGCAGTCACGGAGGTTTCCACAGGGTGGAAAGCCAGAGGGAACACCTGAAGAGTTGGGCTTGGGACATTGGGGACCGTTCCCATCAGACACTGCCTGCTGTGTCCCTGCTCTCTCAGTGGCAGCAGCCAGCCTGCTTGTCCTTACTCAACATACCTGCGAGACCCTCAGTGGGGCTTGAGAAATGGCGTCCTCCTCTTCCTGTGCAAGCCAAGGTCCTCTGGTCACTGCAACCCACCAAGAGTCGCTGGTGTGGGTGGGCAATGGGGCATTCCTCAGGGAAGGGCCATTGGCTCACCCGTGTCCATCTGCCGTGTGCAGGAGAATGTGCTGCAGAGGGTCCTGCAGCTGCCCGTGGTGAGCTCGACCTGCGAGACCCTGCAGCGGAAGTACAGCAGCACCAAGGAGTCGCACCCGCTGATGGCCTCGGTGTGCGAGGTGTACGAGCGGGGCGTGCAGGGCGCCGGCGCCCTGGCCATGTGGGGCATGGAGCCCATGGTGCGCCGGCTGGAGCCGCAGTGTGAGTCCGTGTGCTGGGGGGGGACATGGCGGGGGGGCCACCAGAGCCTCCCCTGGTGGGACAAGCATGTGCCTGGCACAGCCCAGGTGCTTTTCTTACCATGCTTTTGCCCAAGGCAGTCGCTGTGGCCAACAACCTGGCTTGCCGAGGCTTGGACCACCTAGAGGAGAAGATCCCTGCTCTCCAGTACCCCGTCGACAAGGTAAGTCACAGGCAGGACAGTCTGGGACCCCCCCCAGCCCCTCTGAAGACCCCATAGTACATCTCCTCTAGTCTTGTTTCTGGATGGTGAGAGGCTGCTGGCTGGGAAACAAGGCAGCATGTCCAAGTGAGGGCTCCTCCAAGGGCTTCTGCAGCCTAAACAGTGGTTGGGACTCCCAAATCTAAGTCAGCAATGTCCTGTGTCCCATCCCTGGCAACTAACTCCAGCCCAGGTTGGACAGAGTTATGCCCCTCTTGGAGCTGTTTACTGGCATGGACATGGCTGGGGCCCCTGTGGTCCCTCTGGCTGTCCTATGCCACCCCAACCACACCAGTGGGGCTGTTCTCCATCTCTCTGCCCACAGCTTGCATCTGAACTGAAGGACACCATCTCCTGCCCCCTCCAAAGTGCCAAAAGCACCATTGGCAGCTCCATGGATAAGATCATAGAGCTGGCAGCGGAGGGCTATGAGGCCACCAAGAGCACAGTGGAAACAACAGCCAAGTACACAAGGAAGAACTCAGTGACCCAGATGGCAGCCGCGGGGGTCGACACAGCCCTGGGAGGGCTGGAGAAGCTGATGGAATACCTGCTGCCAGAGGAGGATGAAGAAGCAGGTAGTCCTGATGCCCAAATCCCCTCTGATGGAGTCTGGTGACAAATGTCTGGCGGGCTCCTCAGTTGTGGGGTGCACGGGGCATGAGGCAGCCCCTGGATTTTGGCATAAGGCTGCCTAGAAGGGCTGTCCCACCAGAATGTAACCCTCCCACCATTCTTCTGCCTGTACTCTTCTACTTTTAGATAAGAAGCCCAAAAAGAAACATCTGTCGACACCAAAGGCCTCCCAGCAGCAGCCCAGCACTACCACCACTCCCAACACTACCACGACTCTGAGTACTCCAAGGGCTCCCAGCACTCCCAGGGCACCCAGCACTCCCAGTGCTCCCAGGGCACCCAGCACTCCCAGTGCTCCCAGGGCACCCAGCACTCCCAGCACTCCCAGTGCTCCCACTGCTCCCAGTGCTGCCAGTGCTCCCAGTGCTGCCAGTGCTCCCAGTGCTGCCAGTGCTCCCAGCACCCTGGGCCGGATTGGCACTTTGGTCAGCACTGTGTCCCACCGCGCTTACCAGCAAACTACCCAAAGCCTCCAGCGTGCCAAAACCAAAGGGCAGGAGCTGGTCTCCTGGATCCCCATCCTGGTGAGTGCCAGAACCCACCCGCTGGGTTCCTGCTCCCCTATATCCTCTTTTGAGCTGTTTTTGCTTTCAAACAGGACATTTCCTTGGAGCAAATCTGAGCAGAGTACATTTCCCCTGCTCAGCGGGACAAGCTGGGGCTGGCAGTTCCTGCGTGATGTTCACACATAACCATGTACCACATTAGTGGGACAAGTTATTTTTAGCAGGCTCCCAGTGTGTAATTGTTGATTTATGGCCTTGCCATAACATCCTTCCTAAAGCAAAAAGCCCCTGCAGAGACCCAGAGGGGATGGGGAAGAAGGAGGTGCTTCTACCCCATGCTGCAGTGGGAACATCTTCCCTGGCCTGTGCCAAAATCCCAGAGCTCCCATCTGCCCTCAGGATTTCTCCCCAGATGCATAAATGAACTCCCTGCTTCCTGTGCACCCCTGTGAAATGCTCAGACTAAACAGGATAGAGTGGATGGGACCAGCCAGCTCCCTCTGAGTGGTGGCTTTTTGCTCCCCTTCCAGGGAAGCCTGGCCAAGCCGAGTGCCCCTGCGGCCCCTCAGGCCCGCAGTGACAGGCAGGGCAGCATGGGCTGGCCGACCCGGCGTCAGAGCAAGGCACTGGAGCAGAAGCAGGAGAAGGCAGGGAAGAAAGACACCAACCACACCAAGGTATGGAGAAAAGCAGAGGGGTGAGCTAGGAATGCTCCAGAGCATCCTCCTACGCATGGACCATGCAAGCATGGAGGCTGTTCCCCCATACCTTTGGGGACCAGGCCCCTATCCCTGCTCAATCCTGAACTGAAGTTTGGAGGGTGCAAGAGGGGGTTGGCAGTGGGGCAGCCCCAGAAGTCCTCTTCCAACTCCCCAAAGCTGGGCAGCCTCTGTGCCCAGGCACAGTCACCCTGGTTTGTATGTTCAAAACTCCTTTGGAGTTGTGGGATGTCAGCATTGAGCTCCCTACTGAAGCTCTGAACACCCCCGAAAAGTCCCCTGCCGTGGTCCCAGCAGCGAGGGCTGGTGTGAGCCGGTGGGGCTGGGAACAGTCTCCAGCACTGGCTCCGCTGGGACCTGGGGACGGGAAGCAGCAGGTTGGGGTCAGTGCCCTTTGCCTCTGCCTGCAGCGGAAGCACAGCCTCGAGCAGAGGGTCCCCCGGGGCCTGGAGTGGGGGGAGATGGCAGGGACAGAGAGAGACCCTGCTGCAAGGAGCTGTGGTGGCTTTTGCGGAGCAGCAAGCTGAAACCTCTCAGGCTTAGAGCTGCAAAGGGGATGAGAAAACCAGGGCCACTTCTGTCCTGCCTGGAGGGGCCAGTGGGGCAGAGGCCCTGGCCAGGAGCTGAGCTGGTTTCTCTGGGCAGGTGGGACAGGACCCCGGGCTCGTGGGCAGCATGGCTCACAACCTGCAAACTGCCTGCACCTCCGGCATCTCCAGCATGAAGAAGGTCCCAGCCGTGGCGTGGGATGCAGCAGAGGGCTTGATCCTCTTTGCCCCCCGCAGGCTGTCCAGGGCCATGGAGACAGTGGATGCTCTCGGGGGGACCCTCGTCAGTGCCCCTAAGCATCTGCTGGGCACCCTGTACAGCTATGTGCCGGTGAGTTCGCCCCCCGCCAGGCCCTGTCCATCTCCAGCAAACGCCACTTTGCTCCATCTCCTCCCATGAGCACCCCAGAGCTGCAGGCAATGTCAGGGGGCACCAGACTGGGGAGATGGGGTGCCATGAAGACACCTCAGTCCCACTCTCCTCTTGAGCGTTCCCAAAGCCATGACAGCAAGTCCCCCAATAGAACAAATGGGTCAGAAGGTGGTGACACCTTCATACAGTTCATGCCTAAGCCAAGGTGTGACCACATTTCTAGGAAGGTGAAAGTGCAGGCTCAGAGCCTGTTCTCTCTCCTTTACCTCAATCTGTTGTTCCCCTGGGACCATTTCTCCGCTACAGCTGCTCAAGGACTGGAGGCCACCCACTCCCCTCCCCTCTGGGGGCAAACTCCTGAGGTTCTCCCAGGTTAAGGGGGCGCTGTGTAGCACAGGTGGAGCAGGGCTGGCAGGTGGGTACAACCTGGCTGGGTGCTCACCCCATCTCTCAGGTCCGCAGGCAGTCGGTGAAGGAAGAAGAGGCATCCAGGGACAGCAAGACTGACACGGAGAAGAAAGAGAAGAAGGAGGAGGAGGAGGAGGCCAAGCCCGCTGACCCCTCCAGTGAGGAGAAATCCCAGCTGAGGAGTGACTGGCGGCTGTACCGTGGCCATCACCCCCTCTCCTTCCTGGGGCTCGAGGACCCCCTCTTCCTGCGGCACAACTACTATCGCAGCCCTGCCCTTGATCCCGACTACCCATTCCCACGGAAATCCGCCTTCTCCCCCTACAACAGGCGGGTGAGCGAGGGCTCCTACCGCTTCAGCCCCGAGTCCATGTACAGCCGAGCCTACTACAGCAACTACTACAGTCCTGTCTTCAAGAAGGACTGAGCCAGCGGGCGGGACGAGCACATCCCAGCCCCTCTCAAATCCCCTCAGCACGCTTCGCCTGGGCCCCTGCCAGCTGCCCACACACACACCCCTGTTCCAGGACAGGAGCTTAAAGTGGTAGACAGGCCATGGGATAGCTTATTCTGGAGTGCATCAAGGCCAGGATGGGGGAATAAAGGCAACCAAAAGCCCTGCTGCTTGGAAGGAGAAGGTAGGGGAAGGTGGGACTAGGAAGATGAAGGAAATGTGGAAGGAGCAGTGAGACCAGAAGAAGGGACCACCCAGGGCTGGCACTAGGCTACCTTGGACCCTGCTCAGCAGACAGAGTGAACTTAGATGGGCTACACATCGAGAACAGCAGTGAGAGAGCAGGGAGGATGGCAAAGCTGCCAAACATCACCATAGCAAGCCTGTTTCCCCATCCTTCCTCCCTCTATTCCCCGTTGCAGGGCCCATCCCTAGGCACAGATTGCTCCTCCATGGAGGGGCTGAAGATCCCCACCAACCAGCAGGATTCATGAGAGGGAAAGCCCTGGGCACTTCCCTCCCAGCTAGTGGTGGGATGGATGGTGGGGTCAGGAAAAAGGCTGGTGAGAAAAGGTGGAGCTCCTGGAGCCCCTCTCCCACAAGATCACCTGGATTCCCACACCACCTTGTTGTATCTGCTGCAATAGTAAACCTGCAACAATAAACCACGAGCCGCTCACCTCATGTGCTCAGCTTCTTTTTGGGAGTGAGACACCAAACCAAGGGAACAGAATGGGGTGAGACCCCCAACTCAGGGCCAAGGGAGTGGGTGTGGGAAACATCTTGTTACATTCCCTGTGGATAGCTGCCACTGGGATAGTGGGTGCTCATGCCCAGCACAGTACGTGTCTCTTCCCATGCCCCAAGTACAAATTCACAGCTCCAAGGGGCCGGGGCTTCCTGCCAAAAACAATTTATTGCATTTCCAGAAGAACACAGCAGAGAAATCAGTGTCTCTACAGCATGGACAAACCCTCTTCCAATACACTGCTTTCCCAGGGCACAAAATGAAGGGTTTGGGAGAGGCAGGGAAAAGCCTCCTAGAGGCATAAGGGTCCAGCAGGGAGCCCAGCGACCCCTTTCCCCACCTCCTTTCCTCCCCGGGGACAGGCAGGAGTGGCCTGGGAAGGCGCGTGGTGCAATTCCCATCCTGGGAATGAGCCTGGCTTTTCCCAGGCACAGCCTGTACAGCGCTCGCCCGCACAAGGGAAACGGCTGTGATCGCTGAAAGGCTGTGGGGGAGAGGGCCACCAGCAGCACTGCTCAAAAGCACGGCAGGGGGATGGGAGGCACCAGCCCTCACCGCAGTCCTTGAGGATCGCCGTGCCCTGGGCTCTGGGACACTCTCACACGGTGACACACACGTGGGAACCAGTGCCTCCCCAGTGGAGAAAGCCCCACCTCTCCAGCTCATGGGTGCTCCAGGGTTACTGAAGAGGATCCGGATGAGGGTTAAACAGGAATAAGGATCCCAGAGTAGGAATGGAGAGACAGGGAGTCGTGCGCTGTAAAAGGGCAGGATATTCTCCCTAATCGCTGACAGCCTGGGCAGCTCCTGCTGCAGGGGCTGGGGATGCTGCTGCTTGGAGCTTTGGAAAAATCCCCCCGTGGTTTCCAGTGTTGGAGGATAGAAGGAGAAAGCAGGAGGCACCTAAAGAGCTGGTACAGCAAAGAGATGAGACTATCCCACGGCAGAGCCAAGAGTAACACACTACAGTCCTCAGCTGCACTGGCCGTGCATAGCAGGACACTCAGACCCTGACACTAGGAGGACAGCAAGGAACCCATCATACTTATGGGAAGACACGCACCATCTCCATGGGCACCCAGCGAGGAGGCTTGGCCCAGCTGGGCAGCACAGAGAGCAGCAACACCCGTGCAGAAGCTCAGAGGGAGTCTGTTCGCTTACGGGCAAACACAGCCGACATGGTCTTGACGATGCCACGGATCCCTGTACCCTTCTTCAGGGCCAGCTTGGTGTCTGGGATGAGCTTGGCCAGTCCATGGAAGACCATGAGGGCGCCGTGATAAGCCTCAGCTGCAGAGACCTCATAGAAACCGCAGTCTAAAGAGAGGGCCAGGAGCCGCCCCTCCTCGCTGGACACCACCCGCTGGTGGTGCAGGTCCCGTTTGTTGCCCACAATGACAATGGGAACCTTCTCCTGGCTCTGCCCCTCCTTGGCTGCCTTGATGAACTGGATTTTGAGGGGCAGGATGTTGAAGCTGGCACGGTCACAGATACTGTAGACCAGGACAAAACTGTCTGCCCACTGGATTCGCTTCTCCTCTGAGGAGCCATCCTCTGCCTGCTCCTGGGGAAAGAGAAAAGGAAGGGTTGTTTTACTGCGCTCCTTCCCTCCACATCTGCCTGCTAGAAGAGGGCAATCCTGAGCCTGTTGAGACAGGGACAGCTAGAGAACAGCAAAAGGGCAGAGAGAAAAAGGAGTACCAAGGAGGGGAGAGCAGCACCTGGCAGAACTAACCAAGGGGGGATGATTCAGCTTTCAGCATCACACCCTAATCCTAACCCTCACCCAGCTGCCAAGCACTGCAGGCTGTATGTGATAACGGTGTGGGGACCTCAGAGCAGCACTTCTACTTCTTTAGCACAGTCCTGTATTAGCATCAGTGCTTCAGCTCCAGTGTTCAAAGCCAGAGGGCTATGGTAACTCTTGCTACCCTGTCAGCACCACTGCTGTCCTGTGCTTGCAGGTGAGAAGAGTTCAGTCACATGAACCCTCTGATCTGAGAGCCTTGCTCAACTGGACCTCCCAGCCCGTGCTTCCCCATAGGTAACTTCCAGTGATGGGGGTTTTTGTCCCTGGGGAAGAAACGGGTGATAGGAGTGGAGCCCTCTCACCTGGGAACTGGGGACGTCCCAGATGTGTAAGAGAATCTCTCGGCCATCCACAGTCAGGTTGTGGCTGTAGATGAATTCTGCCCCCACAAAAAGAAAAAAAATAGTCATCTTCAGGGTATCACCAGCTGCCACCCTTGACCTTTTGCACCCCAGAGAAGCAGTTCTGGCGCAGAGATAGGTCACTGAACAAATACATCATTGAGCCCCTGGAAGCAGGCAAAGAAAAAGGCAGGAGAGGATGGGCTGCAATGAAATCTCACAGGCAGGAGCAGGGTTGTCTCTCGACCCCAGTCCCTGCTGGGAACTGGCCTGGCCCTGGCCTGGCACTCACCCATGTCTCCATACTCTCCAATAAAACGCCGGGTCAGGAAACGCACGGTCAGAGCTGCAGAGGGAAGGATAGGAATCATCAGAATTACCCAAAACTTGGAGGATTATCCTTTCTAAATTCAGAGCAGAGTCAGGCACCATCCCCTTGTAAACTCTGACAAGCACAAACGACCTCTGAGTTTTCCCAGCCAAAAGCAGGTCTGTGAGTGCAGCAGAGGTACAGCACAAACCAAAGCATCTGCACGATCCAGAGCATCAGCAAACTGCAGCTCAGTGGAAAATACCTTCCCCTGTCACTCCCCAGCTGGCTACAAGGTTGTGCTCACCTTCCCCACCTTCAGCCACAGCTGCACCCCAGGGCTCAACCCCATCTCACCAGTTTGCTCCATGGGCTGCTCCCTGCCGCCGGCCCTCCAAACACTGCTGTTTTCAGCCTGGGAACCCCCTGTTCCAGTTCACGGTCAGTCCTCACCTGATTTTCCGACGTTGTCTGCTCCCATGACGAGGACGTTTGCTTCCATCTTCAGGGCAGTGGGGCCGGGCACCTCTCCGAGGGCAGGGTGGTCGGGGGTGAAGCTGGTGCTCCGGCGCAGTGGCAGCCGGAGCCCCATGCCGAGCGTGGCCGAGCCCCCCCGGCAGTCCCAGCCGCGCGTACAACTCGGCTCGGAGCCGCCGAGAGCCCAGCGCTTCCCACGGCACCCAGGGGACCCCGGAGGCCCATACCCCTCCCCGCAGCCGCAGGGGCGGTGCAGAGGGAGCTGCAGGAAGCCGGATGAAAAACTTTGTCATCGCTCAGATTGTCCTGAACATACGTCAGCGGCTGAGGCGGCCCTGCCAGCCCCCGGCACGGCGGGCGGCCGGGCAGCACCAGCTGTCGGCACCGGCTGCTCCGCAAACCGCATCCCGGGGCTGCCCAGGTCTCAAGCGCTCTGTGCCTCGGCGGGGCCACGCAGCCCCTTGTCCCTTCCCCACGGTCACCGTGGGGATGTCTGCAGCAGCGGAGAAGTGTGGAGGTGCTGGGGGGTCTCGTCAGTGATGAAGCAGCTGATGAGAGATGGGAGTCCCTTGTGACTGACGGAGCATCTCATGCGTGGTGGAACTTTGTTTCACCAGAGCTGGAACACCCCACGATTAACGGCGCGCTGCCTCGCACGTGACGAGGCATCTCACGAGGGATGGAGTCCCTCGGGAGTGATGGAGCATCCCAAGAGTGACGGAGCATCTCCCGAGTGATGGAGCACCGGGGAGCCGCCGAGCANGGCGGCCGTGTACCGGGCCTGCGTCCAGCCGCTGCTGCGCGCCTTCTTCCGCGGCTTCAACGCCACCGTCTTCGCCTACGGGCAGACCGGCTCCGGCAAGACCTACACCATCGGGGAGGCCAGCGTCGGTGAGTCTCCCCGGCACCGGCGGCTCCGTGCCCGCCAGCATCCCTGCTCTGCCTGCATCCGTGCTCCTCCAGCATCCCTGCTCCTCCAGCATCCCTGTATCACCAGCATCCCTGTATCACCAACATCCACACCACCTCCCCGCTCTCCCCACCAGCCCCACATCGCCACCTCCATCCATCTCCTTCCATCCGCAGCCAAGCCGCACCACCATCATCCCAGCCATCTCTCCCAACCCCACTGGTGCTCCTGTCCACGCCCATTTCAGCACCTTTGCTCTCCCTACCCAAACCCAACTGTATCATCATCTCCAGCACTTCCAGTTTCACTCCCAGACAGCCCTTCCACCCTGCCAGCCCTTCCAGCTCAAGCCAACCTCCCGTTGCCATCCTACCCCCCAGCAGCCTTTCCTTTCCCCCTTCCTATGTTGCTGTAGCCACCTCCCATGGACACCTTTGAGATCACAGTGTCTAGGTTTCTCCTCTTTCACTGTAGGACAGATGACAGGACCTGGTCCTCCACCAGCCCTGGAGGTGGTGGTGATAGTCCTAGGTCCTGAAATAAACCTGAAGGAGAGAGAGGTGTTCAAGTGTTAACCCTGTTAGTTTTTTATATGAAGGAAATAAGAAAAGAGACAACTTTTTCATTCTGGTTTAATGGCATTGTGATTTCTTACAGAGGATGTATCGTAAACATTTCAGTCGTCTTTAGTTAATTGCATCATTTGTAAACACTAAATTGTTTAATACTTTTGATCTACATCTGTTTTCAGTCTCCCAGTTCAGGCTATATTGCACCAGATTTGGAAATTGCCATTTTACATGGCTGTTGGAGAAAAAAGGAAAACATTTGAAATTCAGACAGTCGTGTGCTGTGGCCAGCCAGCTGCAAGTAGAAAAAAACAAAAAGAAGAAAAGCTTCTCAGAGCTGGGAAAAGTTGTAGACTCATGCTGGCTTCAAAGGACAGCACACTATAGCTGCAGGCGTGGTGTTTGATACTCACTGAAATGCTGAGGTGCTTTTTCCTTCTTGAGGAAGGACTGGAAACAAACAACTTTGCTGGAATCCAGCACAGCATCTGGATTTGCCCAGAGATTTGTGGGATGTTTAACCCAGGCTATGAGGGCTGAGCTGTGGGAGAGTTGTGAGGCTGCTTCTTTTCAGCTGATGTGTGTTGCAGGCAGTCCTCTGACCTCAGCTCTGTCTTCAGCCAGCTTTGGCTCCCTGGACATTCCCTGCTCTCCATGAGCATGTGCATCTCTTTGCCAGCCTCCATCAATGAAGATGAGCAGGGCATCATCCCTCGAGCCATGGCTGAGACCTTCAGGCTCATCGATGAGAACGACCTGATCGACTACACGGTCCGAGTGTCCTACCTGGAAGTGTACAAGGAGGAGTTTCGGGACTTGCTGCAGGTGGATACAGCTAGCAAAGACATCCAGATCAGGGAGGATGACAAGGGGAACATTGGTATGTGTGGCTGTGCACAGGCTCCTTTTCTCCCCATGTTGTAGGCCAGAGCTGGGTTATCTGTCCATGAAGGCAGAGCTTGGTCTTCTCCCTCCATCCCTTTGTCTCCTGCACCAGTTTGCTGTGCTTAATCTTGAAAGCTGGTCTGGGAAGGCCCAGTAACAGGCAGAGTGACAGCAGCAGGGTGTGCAGAGGAGCTGCATCCTCGGGCAGCCCATCCCTCCGTGCCACAGCTGCCTTTGCTTTGCAGTGCTCTGCGGTGTGAAGGAGTCGGAAGTGGAAGGGCTGGACGAGGTGCTGAGCCTGCTGGAGATGGGGAACACAGCCAAGCACACGGGAGCCACCCACATCAACAGGCAGTCGAGCCGCTCGCACACCATCTTCACAGTGACCATGGAGCAGCGGCGTGGGGCTGGCCGGCTGCCCCTGCACCACCGCCCCCCGGCTGTGCCCGCCGCCGGACAGGTCCTGGTGTCCAAGTTCCATTTTGTGGACCTGGCAGGCTCAGAGCGAATTGTGAAGACGGGAAACACCGGGGAAAGGCTGAAGGAGAGTATCCAGATCAACTGTGGCCTTCTGGCCTTGGGCAACGTCATCAGTGCCTTGGGAGATCCTCGGAGAAAGACCACCCACATCCCGTACAGGGACTCCAAAATCACCAGGTACCACTGGGACTAGGACCACGCACATTGCACAGGCCCAATTTACAGGTCTGCCCTCTCTGCAGGTTTTCATGTGGGGAATCTCGAGGAACAATGAGGCCAGGATAGAAATGCAGGCCTAGCTCGTTGCAGTGCTGGAGACAATAAGGCTTGCATGAGTCATGGTGCTGAAGCTGAGATGAGGTGGTGTTGTGGGTTATCCTGTCCTTCCTGCCTGGCAGGGAATAAAAAATACTCCCAGTAGACTTGTTTAATGGTCCACAGTTAGTTCTTAGCTTGAGCAGGTGGCTTTTGCAACCTCAGCAGGACCCCTGGCAGCACATACCCGGCAGTGATCACAGAGTCAGGGAACTCCCAACCTCAGGAGTTACTTGGATGGAGACTTGCCATGGTGCAAACTGTTAATCTTCTCCTTAATGATTCCATTCACCTCACTAGTGCCAAACCAACCACAGAGCAAGGACATCATTTTCCTTGGGCTTAACCTCTGAGAAGGATTGAAAACATTCTGTTTCCTGTGGTTTTTTTTATGTCCACTATTTTAATCCCTGTGCCTTTCCTTAGGATCCTGAAAGACTCTCTGGGAGGGAACGCCCAGACCGTGATGATAGCCTGTGTCAGCCCATCGTCCTCTGACTTCGACGAGAGCCTCAACACGCTGAATTACGCCAACCGGGCTCAGAACATCCAGAACAAGGCGGTGGTGAACTGCCGCAAGGAGACGGAGCACATGGAGGAGCTCCACCTGCAGATAAAGAACCTGCAGAAGGCACTGGAGCAGCGGCAGCGCTCCGAGACCCGCATCATCCACCGCTCGGCCAGCGCCAAGCGCTGCGCGCCGGACGCCACAGCCCGGCTGCTGGCCGAGTGCGCCCATTACCGCACCTGCACCGACGCCGCGTACCGGCTGCTCATGGAGCTCCAGGAGGACAGCAACCTGACCGTGGAGCAGATCCTGCGCGTTAAGGAGTGGCTGTGCGCCGTGGAGAGCGAGAGGAGCGAGCTGACCTCAGCTGGGCTGGATAGCGGCATTGAGAGCACCTCCATGGAAGAGCAGGGACCGGAGGCACAAGGTTCAAAGCTGGCAAAAGCCCAGGTAATTGTGGGGTGTTAGAGCTTTGTGGTTGGGTTCATCTCGTGGCCACAGCAGCCCCAGCACAGCGTGGTGGAAGGGTCAGGAGAGGGAGGGGAGGAGAAGAAACCTGTTCAGGAGGCGCTAGGGAGGCAGAAGGATGTGGTCCTTGCAGCAGGCAGGGAGAAATTTGGTTCAGCTGCAGCTGGGGGATTTATTGCACAGGAAGAATCTGGGTCTGCAGAGCTGTTGTGTCCTTGCAGAGCCCAGCATGTGAAGGGAAGGACAAAGGTAGATGCTGATGCTGCCTCTCTTTTATTTTGGGGATCAGGTGAGCACTGAGAAGAAGTGTGAGTCCATCAAAGATGAGCAGGTGGCCAAGCTGCAGAGGCAAGTGGAACGCCTGGAGGAGGAGAACCGTGATTTCCTGGCTGCCCTGGAGGATGCTATGGAACAGTATAAGCTGCAGGTATTTCTGGGCTCTGCTCTCTTTGTAGGGACCTGCCCCACTCCTCTCCTTCCTGCCCAGGGGTGCTCAGCCCAGCTTTCAGGTTCCTCTGCAGTGGGTCTCAGATCAACATGTATGTAACCACATTTTTCTCATTGTTTCCTAGAGTGACAAACTGCAAGAACAGCAGGATAAGATCTCAGAACTGCACGTACGCTTGGAGATGGCAATGCCAAACCTGTGTGTGCCAGGACTGCTGGAAAGTCTTCACCTGGTGACTGCCAGCCAGAGACCTCACACAGCCCCACTGGATGCTGCCCCGTCCCATGGCCTTGGTGGGGTTCCCTCAGGGCTGCTTCCTGAGCAGAGTGGAAGAGCTCTTTGCAGGAAGGTGAGGGCATAAGGCTGTGCCATTGAAGAACTGCTACCTCTTCACTTGGCTGCCGTCCACTGTAGGAGAGCTTTTGCCCTGCATTTCAATGTGATCCTTGTCAGAAGTGTAGTCCAGAAGACTGTGCTCACTGTTCAAATCCATAGTTTTACAACTCTGGCAAAAACAGTCCAGCTTCAAAACTGAGGCTTTTGCTTTCATGTTGTGGGTGAGTCCCAGATTTGTTCAGTGTTTGAGCAGCAGAAGCACAGGCAGCTGTGTCTGGCAACACTCGGGTTCTCCTGAAAATACACTCAGTCCATTTTGTTGCTTTTCTTTATGCCTAGCAGTGATGCTCAGCTGGGAGCTGCTTTTTCTAACACTGGCTCTCACACAGCTTGTTTCCTCTCTTTCCAATTCTGTGCCCCAGAAGCTCAGCAGCAACTCCTTGCAGAAGGAGGATCCAGCAGGCTGGCACCTGACCCATGCACAGTGCCCGACCAGCGATCCTGAGGTCAGAGATGTGATGCTGAGGAGGGACCTCAGCCAGGACTCAGAGAAGCCATCAGAACTGTCCTCAGGAGAGGAGATGGAGGAATGGGAACGGAAACGGTCCCTGTCCCAGCGGCGGTGAGTTGGGGCTGTCCCAGCCAGCTGTCCCTGTGCAGTGCCCTGGCAGTGACCTGGCTGTCCCACCACTGCAGCTCAGCTCTCATGTCTGATGTAGGGGAAAATGCTGCCTGTGGGGTCAGTGATGCTGCTGAGACACCTTACTGCTCCCTGGGGAGCTCATTACCATCATTCCTGACCACAGCTATTGTTTCCGTCTCCTTCTGAAGCCGTGGAACATGAAGGTCCTTACTGGGAATAGCTTTAGCAGTGCCCAGACCAAACTGATGAATTTGCTTCTCCTTCTAGAAATGGGATCCAAAATTTGAGCAAGAAAGAGATTTTCAAGTTAAGCGAGGAGCCAAGTGGAGGCAATGCCCACTCAGTTCAGGAGGAGCAGCTGGAGCTGCCAAAAGGCAAGTAGCAACCATAAGTTGTTGGACAATCTTCCATGGGCTGGTGGTGCTTCACTAGGTGATCTTGATGTCCCATCTGGATGGTGCCCAGAGGACAAAACTGGAGGAAAAATGGAGCCCAGCTGCTTTTGCTAGGGAGAAACTTGAACTCATAGGGTCTGCAAGGGTGTGTGTTTTGGTGGAAGCTTGAGGTGACTCTGGGCAATGCTGTGCCAGACTCCAGCTGCAGATCCAAGATCAGATTGTCCTTCTGCCACCCATCTGCAGAGGCAGGACTTTCCTGACCTGGGAATCTGTGTTCCAGAGGTCTGTGGGAAGCGGGAGTCGCTGCTTGGTTCCTGGGAGCGCCTGTCAGGGAAGGACTCTGAGTGGAGGCTGGTGCAAGCACAGCAGAAGATTCGAGAGCTGGCGATAAACATCCGCATGAAGGAGGAGCTGATCACGGAGCTCATTAAGACAGGTGCAGAGCTACTGGCAGGAATATGCACCCATTTCCCATGAAACCTCCTCCTAGTCATGGTGCTTAGTCTCTTCGTCCATCCTCATCTTCTCTCTGTGTTGCTTATGCTCAGTCTCTTGCCCTATAAGCACCAGGGCCTTGTTTCTCCATCCCTCCAGCTGACAGAAAACCCTTCCCACTGGTTTGTCCCTTCCCTGGAGTGGCTGAGGGAAAGGGAACATTCAGTCCCTGTAGCCAAAAATACTTGGGGAGAGGGAGGAAGGGTCAGGATCCTGGCTGTGAGGGAGGGGGCTGTGTTGCAGGCAAGGACGCCCAGGCTCTGAACAGGCAGTACAGCCAGAAGATTAGTGAGCTGGAGCAGGAGGCAGAGCAGGTGCGGGCAGAGCTGAGCGACAGCCAGAAGCAGCTCCAGGAGCTGGAGGGCAAAGAGCCGTGGGACCCTGGGGAGAAGCGCAAGCTGCAGGAGTACCGCACACGCGTGGCGGCCGCGCAGAGCAAGGCACAGGTGAGGGAAAAGGGCTCTGCCTGCCCTGGCCCTGAGCCGGGGCAGAGCTGGGGGCATCTCTGCAAAGGGCACAGGGGAGATGCCAAGGCCAAGGGTGGTTTTCACCCTCTGGCAGGTTCTGTGCAGGAAGAAGCAGGCGACAGAGAGGCTGGTGTCGCTGTCGGCGCAGAGCGAGAAGCGTGTGCAGGAGCTGGAGAGGAACATTCAGCTGATGCGGCGGCAGCAGGGGCAGCTGCAGCGGCGGCTGCGCGAGGAGAGCGAGCAGAAACGGCGGCTGGAGACAGAGGTGAACAAGGGACAGCACCGAGTCAAGGTAGGAGAAGGCAGGAGCAGCTGTGCTGCTGTGGTGTTTGTGAGGATGGCAGTGGGTGGGCTCTGATGTGGTCTGTGATTATCTTGAAAAGCATGGAGACGGACAGTATCCAAAGAGCTGGAGGAGAACGTAACCTGTCCCTCAGCCCCTGGCCATAGGGCAAACATGTCCCACTCCCTCCATGCTCATGGCTGCTCTTTCACACACAGGAACTGGAACTGAAGCACGAGCAGCACCAGAAAATCCTGCGCATCAAAACAGAGGAAATTGCAGCTTTCCAGAGGAAGCGGCGGAGTGGCAGCAATGGTTCTGTGATCAGCCTGGAGCAGCAGCAGGTACAGACAGCAAGCCTGCCTCTGCTTTCCTGTTCAGAGGGAATGCTTGGCAGACTGCAGGCTGATGGGAGAGATCTGAAAACAGGGCCCTACACCCATCCCACTCTTGAGCACAGTCCATCATGTCATCTGCATCTAGTAGCAGAGGACTTACGATCTTGTCTTAACCTTGGAAACAGGATCTCATCTAAATCCTAGCATTGGTAAAGAAGCTTTGAAATTTTGTTTGTTAGTAGAAAGGTGGTGAGAGATGTGCCCTCCAAGAACTCCTTGACAGCTGGGAATTTTGTTGAGCTCTACCTCTTGGAGGAGCTAGAAGGATAAACCAGGAAGTCTGGGCTGTGGGGGTTAGCAGAGACGGAATAGGGACTCTTGTTTGGATCTCAGCCCCACTGCTCTTTAGTCCAGCAGTCCTGGGCATTGCTGCTGCTGTCTGCACACACACACACCTCTTACTTCTCCCTCCATCAGAAAATTGAGGAACAGAAGAAGTGGCTGGACATGGAGATGGATAAAGTTCTCGAGCAGCGGCGAGCCCTGGATGAGCTGGAAGATGAGCTGAGGAAGCGGGAAGCTATTGTGGCCAAAAAGGAAGCCCTGCTGCAGGAGAAGAATGGCCTGGAGAGCAAACGGCTGCGCTCCAGCCAGGTAGGACGAGAGTGTGACACCTCAACCCTTTGCTTGATTTCCAGCAGAGGTGGAGGCTGGTAGACCTGGGTGCCATTGTGTGTCTGGCAGAGGGCTGCAGACCAGGATGAGGTGGTGTTGGGAATGGAAATCTTGTCTCTATGAGAGAGTCTGTGCTGTGCCTCTGAGCTTGTTGGTTTGGTAGCCCTTGAGCATCCTCTGCTGCAGGCCCTGACAGATGATATAGTGCGCGTGTCCAGCCGCCTGGAGCACCTGGAGAAGGAGCTGAGCGAGAAGAGCGGGCAGCTGCGTCATGGCAGTGCGCACGACCAGCAGCAGATCCGCCAGGAGATCAACAGCCTGCGCCAGGAGAAGGACCAGCTGCTCAAACAGAGGCTGGAGCTCGACAACAAGCTGCGTCAGGGCACGCTGCTGTCCCCAGAGGTACCTCTGCTGGGGCTGGGGACCAGGAGGCTGTAGGAGAGAAGTAAAGGCTGAGCATGAGGTTGTTGGCAGATGCTCCCCAGCATCCCAAACTGTGCATGTCCCAGCTTCTCACCAGCACTACTGACATGACAGAGAATGTTAGGGCAGGGTGAGGTGAAGCAAACCCTTTGCTAACTACAGCTCTGCCCTGGCAGGAAGAACGGATCTTGTTCCAGCTGGATGAGGCAATCGAGGCTCTGGATGCAGCCATTGAGTACAAGAATGAGTCCATCACGTGCAGGCAGCGAGTCCTGCGGGCCTCGGCCAGCCTGCTGTCCCAGTGTGAGATGAACCTCATGGCCAAGCTCAGCTACCTCTCCTCCTCCGAGACACGAGCTCTGCTCTGCAAGTACTTTGACAAGGTGGGAGACAACTGCCCTCTGTGCTGGTGGGAGCTGTATTTCATTTACTGGCTGTTAGTGATTGCATTATCGGCCAGCCAGAACACATAATAAACATAACACAGCTTGAACACGCTTGTTAACAGCAATGATCTGACTGAACTCTTGTTTTCCTCTGTTTCAAGCTTTCTCCGTGCATCATCCTGTAGTTTTGACGTGTAGTCAGGCCACAAAGCCACAGCACCATGACCCCCAGCTGGGAGAGGGGGTTTACTAGTCATAGGATGCATGGATCCCTGCAGTGACTCTGCCACATCAGGGCAGCCCCTCCTTGCTCTTCCCTGCACAAGGCAGCTCTGACATCCCAGCACTACTAACCTTTGTAAGCCGTACCAAAAAACTAACATGACTGGGGCTCGGTGGGGCAGGAAATCTTCCCAGGCATGAAGGAGCTGAAGTGTTCCTTGCTCTTGGGCCCTGGCCAGGTGGTGACACTGCGAGAGGATCAGCACAGGCAGCACATTGCCTTCTCAGAGCTGGAGATGCAGCTGGAGGAGCAGCAGCAGCTGGTGTACTGGCTGGAGGCGGCCGTGGAGCGCCAGCGCCTGGAGATGGACCGCCAGCTCACCCTGCAGCAGAAGGAGCACGAGCAGAACATGCAGTTACTGCTGCAGCAGAGCCGTGGTAAGCCCCCAGCTCTCCAAATGGGCAGCAGTGCTACAGCTTTTGTCTTTCACAGGCCTCCCAGGCTGAAATAGCCCTTTTTTTCTTGCAGAGCACATGGACGAGGGGCTGGCCAGCAGCAAGCTGCAGTATGAGGCAAGGATTCAAGTGCTGGAAAAGGAGCTGAGCCGTTACATGTGGGCAAACCAGGAGCTGAACCAGAGACTGAGTAACATGAACCTCCATCCTGGACAGACCAAAGGTGAGAGGAAACACAGGCTAGGGCTTTGCTGTTCCTGCCAAGTTAAAAGGGAGGTTCAGTTCCTGTGCCTGGCAGTGAGAGCTTGGAGCAGTCCAGAGCAGTACATGTATAGCTCCTTCTGCAACTGCTATACAGGCACCAGTTTTGATGAGGAAAATAGAGATCCTGATACTCACCTCTCTGTACCCTTAATTTTTCCCAGCAGGGATGGAGAGAAGCATTCATGGGGCTGGGGACAGAGCTGCCCCTGAGCTTGGCACCTGTGAGGAATTCAGCCTCCGGGAACAGCCCATGCCTCCGGCTGCCGCTGAAGAGAGCCCTCGGGCCAGGGATGAGAGCAGGGACCTGGTGCACGCCCCTTTGCCCCCGACATGGAGGCGTTCCTCGCTGCCCAGCGACAGCCCCGGCGAGCCTCGGCAGAGGGACACAGAGCACCCGCTGAGAGTGGGGCAGCCCCACGAGCTGCTCCCAGCACGGAGCCTGGCTCCTGCTCCCAAACCCCGCCGGGAGCTGCGCAGAGCCAGCCTGAACCTGAGCCCAGTGCCCTATCACCCAGCCATGATAGATGTGAGGAAAAACCCGCTCTAGAGCCAGGCTCAACACTCATCTGGCACAGGGCAGGGAGGTATTGCTGACCTGAGTTTGAGAGCCCTCCTGCCGCACAAGCCAGCCTGGCTACAACCCTGTTACATTTCAGAGGCCTGAGGAAGAGAAAGATGTGACCTGCTAGGAGAGTTGAGTGTGTAAGGTGTGGGAGCACCAGCCTACATCCTCCGTGTTGCTGCCAGTCCAGGCAGCGCTAACAGGATGCGCTTCCTCTGCTCCCTCAGCAGCTTAAACACTGTGAAGCAAGAAGCACTTTCCTTCCAGGCCTCTTAACACTAAAAACTTGTTTACAATGTGGAATTCTCAGCTCAAGGGCTCGCTCAGCCTTGGCGGCCTTGGAGGGAGATGCTCTGCAGTTCTGCAGAATTTGTACATAGATTTTTGTAGAAACTTTGGATTTTTTACATTTCTACTGTAACTTTTCTAATAAAGCAGAGTGGATTTTATGAAATGGTCACCTGTCAGAAAGGCCACTTACACCGGGTGTGTAGGAAGGGAGTTGTATTTAAATCTCACTGCATGGGAAGTCAGCTGCTGTCACATTGGCCTAATGTTTAAATATCTGCTTTGTTTAAGTAGTCCCAGCCCCATCCAGTAGGCCTCCTACAATAAATTGCCACAGGAAGAGCGTCTCCAGCCAGCAGCAGAATTGTCTGAAACATCCATGATAAAAGGAACTCTGGTTCTGTGGTTCGCTTGCATTCTCTAAGCTGCTTTAAGCAGAGTTTTCATATTCTTGACAGAACTTCCAGTCTGGATTTACGAGAGACTAAATACAATCCTGCAGCTTAACACTTATAGCTCAGGAAGGAGGACTAAGTTTAACTCTGGCAGAGCAAGAAATGAAAGCCCAGAAATCTGCTTTAAGGGCAAGGGGCTACTTGACCACTTGTCCCTAAAGAACAAACCACTGCTTCAGCCTGAAATGACAACAGCCACCACAACCACTACTTAAGGAGTAACACACCTTGCCTGGTGTGACAGTGAAGGGGGAATATTATTGAGGGCTCTGCACGTGGCTGAGCTATGCAAGATTTAAGTTTAGACACTTTATTTCGTGCTGTTGGAAACAAAGACCTTCAATAGGGAAAATAACAATCCACCCTACTTGGAAGTAAGTAGTAGATTTGGAGCTCCAAGCTTGTGTCACTCCACATCCTTGAAGCAGGTGCAGCTCTCCCAGAAGCGAAACAATCACTGTTAAGCACAAGATTCCTCCCCTTCTCCCAGTGGGAAATTAACAGATTTCCTGCAACAGTGTGTCCAGGAAACAAGCTCCACTCAATCCCATAAAAGTCCCTCAAAGCCTTAAAGGCACCTAACAAACCTCTGGTCTCCCATGCCTTGTTTAAGGATGACCTCACACCATCTTCATAGCTCTCCCCCTCCTGGGCAGAGCCAGTAGACACAGTGGGGTGAGTTCCCTAGATTGTGCTATGCACAAACAAATCACTATCCCAAGCGAAAAAATTCAGCCCTTCCAATATCATGCACAATTTTAGCCCCTTGTAGGCTACATCTCAGGCACTGAACCACAGCTCCTGCTCTCATCATCTTCCCTTCTCGCAAATGTGTCACAGGCAACTAAATCACTATTTAATCCATGACTCAATTTGGTAAAGAGTAGTCTTGAAACTGTCATTTCCAGTTATTCCATCCAAGTTTTACTTCTCAAGGACACTTCCTCAGCCAGTTCTCTCTGGCTTGCTGCAAGTTTACAGAAAAGGACAATGAAGTCATTCCATCAGCATCTGCTTATCGAGCAGTAGCCAGGAGCGGATACACCAAACCATTCATGATATACAAAGATGTTCCCAGTTAAATTATCTTCCCCTTTTTCTGTACTCTTGGCACTTGACTAATTAATTAATCCACTTGTTATTTTCCCACTAAGTTGTGGCAAACTGGATGCAATTAACAGAGGGATCCATTTAATATCAGGACAAGACACAGCAGGAGCACGCAGCTTGTTCTGTACCCATTCGCCTCCAGCATCCTCCTTCCTGCAGCCCCATCCCTCAAGCCAAAGAAAGATTTTGGATTAAAGGACACAATGAAAATTCCTATCAGTTTATTTTACAAGAAAGCTGTAGAAAAGTGACAGTTCTCCCTCCTGACCTGGGAGACTTGGACCTTCACTGCAGAACTCTAAACTTCCACTAGCTGAAAGACCAAGCAAGGCTTTGAATGGATGGAAGAAACCATAATTTTTTAGAGTGGTCCTTATTTCTACTGCCATGAACTCGCATCCAGTCTCCTACCAACACAAGGCAGCTCCAGTCCAGTACCAAATACCAGTCTTTGTTAAAAGGTGTGTTGTTCAGCTGGGATAATACAAAGTTTCCCATGCTGGCCTGGCTCCAAACTTCAGCTGAGCAGCTTTTTCCGTGAGTAAGTCCTGCTAAAGCGATGCCTCCTGGAAGCCATGATGTGGAATGGAGACACCTCCTGGTTGGCACTAAGTTGGACAGCATCAGGTTCCTCTTCTACAAAAACAGAAAGAACACATGAAAGTCACAGTGTACCAGAATTCACTGGTGAGTCCAACAAGTCGAATACCAAGTTGAGACAACAAGAACTGAAGTTGCACTTTCCATTTAGCTACTCTCTCTTCATTGCTATTTCTCCTTCCAAACTTCCCAGTTCATACCAAGTTTTTTTTAAGCATGTGAGATTGAGACACTGAACACAGCAGTGGCAGATACAGCTAGAGGTTTTCTGCCCAAAGCCCAACCCCCAGCACAGCATGATTTTGTCCTTACTAGCTGGAGGCACGCAGAGAGCACAGCCAGTCTGCTTGAGCCCAGCCTTTCCTCGTGCTTACCTTGAACACGCTTTCTCTGAGCCGGTGGTGGGGACAGCAGTGGAGACTGGGTCAGGGCTAGAAGGCTGCTGGCAGAAAGTCCACCCTTCAAGGGTGGAGTGGATCCTGGAGAAGCACAGTGAGATGCTGCAGCAAAACCACTCAACAACTCAAATGTTAAGTGTCACACACATTTATGCTACTTCAAAACTGACATCAGTATAAGTATACTTTGAGTTTATCTGAAACTCTAGGCTGTCACGGTGGTGGTTTAGCACTTGAGAAAGGTAAATGACAGTCTAGAATCAGCTCTTAGCACATTTAATTTTCTTAGCTGGTTTAGCAGAGTATCACTTCACTTGTATTCAACACAGGTAGTTCACATTTTCTGGAAGAAATTATCTCGAAATACAAACACAAGGTCTGTAGGTACAGAAAGTCTCTTACAGGACCATCTTAAGGCTAAGCACTGCTATTATTTCATGTCCTGAATATGGATTAATGTTGCTTCAAGATTTCACCTTTCTTCTGTGATAGTATTGAGTAAGACACTGCCTCTGTGTACAGATCTTTCCTTGCAAGAGAAAACAGACGTCAAAGCTTAGTGCAATGACTATAGAACAACACCTGCCACAGCCCCCTGTAATTTCTACAACAATACTGGATTAAGTTTTTGAAATTCACAAGGCCTTGTTTACAGAGCTGAACAGCCTGTTTCACCAAGGTGAGCTGAATCCTCTGTACCCACAGCAAAAGCAAAGAGGCAGCTTAAAGCTATACACCTACTGATACATTATTGCTAGGAAGAGCATCATTTCTGGTAGCACTTTAAATCAGTCCACCACCACGGACAGACAACTGGAGCACCAACAAACACCAACATCCACAGGACTAACCCTGCTGAGAGTCCAGTCTGAAGCACTGAGCAGCCAAGCCTTACACTTAAGATCGCTGGCTTCAGAGCTTGATGCTGGGCAGAAGCCAGTGGCACCAACACAAACCTGAACAAATGACCTGAACAAACCACCAGTGGCACCATGCAACTGGGATCCTCTCTCAAGTTCTCAGACTTTCTTTTTAGTTCCTTCAGCCTCCTGCTCTTTCATATTTCTCTGATCTCTCTTCCATCAATACTCCTCATATCCAGTCTGCCTATCCATATAATTATCTTACATGTCATCTACAAGCCATTCCCCTTTCACCTCACTCCCTCAGATAATTAAACAGAAAACTGTGTTCTTGTTTTAGTCTAAGCCCCATTTTTAACCACATCTGAATTTCAGTGGAGTGTCTTTCATACCATTTAATTACCTGACAAAAGGAAGACATCATCATCCCCAAGACTACTGTGCTGCTCCAGTGTTTTGAGAGCACATGCTCCTGGTTTCTCAGGACGTACAGAGTCTGTCCTTGATTTACTTCTGTTGCCCTCATCCGTGGAAAAGCCAGTGAGATCCAAGCTGCCCCTGTCAGCACGTGATCTCTTGGCACTGTGATGCTCCTCCTTTTCTGGTGATAGGTAAGTAAAGACCCGCTTCCGAGATTTCAAACCAAAAGTTCCCATGGCAGGATCCTCAGCAGCCCTCGGTTCAGAGTCACTAGGAGATGCCTGATCCTGGAGCCTGCAAATCCCTTCCAGTTCAAATTCCCCAAGAGTATTTGTTACTTTGCTGCTGCAGTGTTCTGAGATCCTCATGGTTCTCTCTCTGCCTGCTGACACCCGTGTCCTATCATCAGCATTCCTCTCGCTCTGACCACAGCTCACATTAGCAGTGCTGCCTGCTGCTCTCTTCCTCCGAGGCCAGTCATTGATGGCATCAGGAGTAGTCTTCCCCTTCTGCTTTGGAGAAGGTGTGCGCAGAACTCCTGCATCCAATGGGAACGGGGAGGTGACAGAAGAGGCACAGCTTGTTGGGGTGTATGACTGGCATATGTAGGTCTGTCCTGCACCTTTCCCAGGTGTACTGTGGAAAGAACGGCAGCAGGATGGAGAAACACAGGCAGCTGCTAGTTTTCCTGGGTGCTTGCTGCACCAGGTCATAGCAAAATCACTGAAGGGGCTTTCTCCTCCCCTGGGTTTGCTGGCACTTGCTTCAGGTTGAACTTCCAGCGATGAGCAAGAGCCAATTTTCTTAATACGAAGCTTGGGCAGGCCTGAAGCTTGCATTTCAATCTCCACTTCGTAGGTTGGTGGGCTGGCAGAAGGAAGTTTGCAACGACTTTCAGGAGTGGAGGACCTGGCTGCAAAGGGAGGCTCTCCCATGCGTGCCGCAGCCTCCCGCTGCCGCCTGTCTGCAGTGCAGCGCAGGGAATAGGCGGGAGGAGACTTCTGCAGAGGAGGCCAAGTGTTCAAGGCAAACCGGGAGCGTCTCTTGAGACTTGGAGCCTTCAGTCCCACATCTTCTTCCCTCAGCAGAGTTTGTGCTTCCAAGTCATCGCTGCCTGTTTGCAAATCACTTAGGAAGGACTCACAGGTGTTTGCACTGCAGTTCTCCCCCTTAACTGATGGCTCACAGCCTCTCTCAGCGTTCTGCACATGTTCCTGCCCTCCAGCAAAAGGCTTTGGAGACAAATGGTTTTCTAAGTTTTCCAAGTCCTCCCTTGAAGGAGACTTCTGAGACACTCTATCCATCTGTTTATTTTTCTCCAATACAGAAGTCTTTTCAGTAACTTGGGACTGATGAAGCTGAAGGCTTTCTACAGAACAGTTACCACCACTGTCATGATGACTGTCCTCATTTTCTTTAAGTGTTGCACATGTGAGGCTTTCTGCTCTAGAACCTGGTTCACATTTGGCCTGCTTTGATATGTGAAGCAGGGACCTCAGTGAAGTGCCAGTAATACCTGGAGTCTTTTGAGAAGATGGTTTAGATGCAGCAGGGTCCCAGTCAGACTCCCTAGCCTGCATGTGGGAAGCAGAGCACCTTGTCACAGCGTTTGTGGAACTTTCACGGAGTGGAGAACTGCAGAGAGGCCCTGGCCTCACAGCAAGTTGAGGTATTTCTGTATTCAGTGGGCTGGTACATAACTTTGAACCTGGATCTTCAAGTTTCCTAGGTGTCCTTTTAGGTGCTTGAGATAACTGATCTGACTGCACCTGAATTTCCTTTGTGAGGATTTGCCTCCGAGCACTAACTGGAGATGCTAATTTTGAGAGGTATCTCAAGGAACGTCTTGGAGTCTGAAGTTCTGTAAAACACCTTTCCGGGGTGGCAGAGGTGGAAGAAGAAGCAGTTGGATTTGAATCTGTTGGAGGTAATACAGAGGCATTAAGCCCTGTGAACCCTTCACGTTTTGGTGTTTGCAAGCCAGGCTCTTTGCAAGGAGGGGAAAGTGCCAGTGCTGCACAACAGTCCTCAGCAGCTGCTTGCAGTAAGTGAACCCTCTTGCTGTCAGTTAGCGCAGATGGAGACTTGACCCTTTGTGTAGGCGGAGAAAAGTACTTCCCCAAACATTTAGCTACAGGCTGCTTAGCTGCTGGACTTCTGCCAGGTGTCTTCTCCAGCTTCTGTGGCGTCCTGTGGGCAAGGCGAGGCGATCTCCTTGGGAGCTTACTGGCAGAATTTAGTGCCTTCTGGGCAAATTTATGAGGTGTTTTTCTAGGAGTCTGCAAGGGAAAAATAATAAATTAAAGAATCATGCTTGTTCTACACCAGGAGTATTATCTATCCATCTTCATATTTACTTCCCAAGATTTGAAACATAAAAAACCCATTGGATGAGACTTAATGAACACTAAATTTAAGATGCTGATGAATGAAAGAGAAAATGAGGATGGGAAGAAAGAGAAAGGGACATAACTGTTTCTACCTGGCATGAGGGAAGCTCCTCTAAGTGTAAGGAATCTTTTCTTGTTCTCCTCCTTCCAGGTGAATGCTTCACTGCAGGACTACACATGTCAATGACTGCACCAAAGAAAAACCTCTTGGGAGTCTGGACAGGGGGGCTCTCTGAATGCTGGTTAAGGCCTATAACATGGAACAGTACAATTTAACTACTATAAAGTAATGTGCCATAACTGTCTAAATCATGTCAGGTATGTGGAAAAGTAGTGCAAAAAGCTCATATCCCTGGCATGTTCTTTTCTAGCCAAGTGTTAAAGCTTCACCAGAATTATTGTTATTTCCCATTATGAAATTAATATCCATCTCTGGAAAGAGTGCTCCAATTGTAAAAAAGGATACAAAATATCTCGGCCTCCTATTCTATTTATAGCTTGTAGCCTTAGATAGCTCTGGCTTATGACTAAGGATTCTAATAAGTAGAATATAAAGAATCAAGTGTCACCATTTTTAGCTGATAATCCTACTGAGAAAGCCTGCAAAGAAGATCCCATCAGTCATTGCTTTATGCTGCCACAGAGTAGACTGAAAGTAAGCTATAGGATTTCTGTCCCATATTTTACAAGGATTTCACTGCATTTAAGGAATGCAGACTGACAATCAGTGGTATTCTGTTAGATGGGCCTGACTGGTTTGTTAAGTTGGCAGTGAATTCATCATAGAAATAGCTGCCTTACCACCCTCAAAACTCAGATTACCAATTAAAAAACAATTACTGAGGATGAATTTCTGTCTACAGAAGCTATTACATGACAGCTCTTAGCTTCTTACAGTCTCTTGTAGAGCCAAATCAAATCAAACTCAGAGCTATCCATGCCAGCTTTTTAGAGCAGCAGTATCAGTCTGCTCAAATCTCACCCAGTACCTTCTACATCCTGCAGTTTACAGTTCTCCTTTTCTTGTCCCTGGTGGAGGTGCTGTGAATTTTTTGAGCCGGGCTGTGTTGTGGAATAGAAAGCACCAGAGCAGGTCCTATTCAAAGACAGCTGTTTGATGCGTGGGCTTCTTCTCAAACCTGCTTCTGAAAAGGGAAGGACATTGGAGACTGAGCCTTCTCTTCCCCCTGTGCAATGGGCACATCAGGCACAGTTCACAACTGCAAGGAACATACTCTCAGAAGAAACTTCTCTACAGATACCTATCTCACCCAGGACAGCAAGCAGCTGAAGAAAATTTCTGTTTTCTTGAGGATTTGGAATATTTATGCATACAAATCTCCTTCTAAAGTATGATGCCCCTCCTCTAACTCATGATTACTCTCATTCCTCTTTAGCAATTATATGGAAAGGAATGCTAGAAAAGCCATGTTCAATGCAAGTTACATCCAAGCTAAAAGATGGGTTAATGCTCTTGTCTCTTTTTGCTATAAATGTCATTTTCCTGCTTGCCCAGACATGCTAGTTTTTTCTTCCCTTCTGGGGAAAAGGAACAGCAGTAGCCAACATAAGAGACACTCCCCAGAGCCAGGTGGCTGTCTGTGACAGCAGAAATCAGAGCAGGGTCACAGCACAACATGGTGAAGTTACATTAAAAATAAGCATGTGCTGGTTTGACAGTAATTGTAGCAGCTCAGAATCTTGTTCACCCTTCAAGTCCTTCATATTTTTTCATTTAAAAGACTTACTATCTACCTCTCTTTCTTAACTTCTACTGTACAGAGCTGTTAAAGCAGTGAGCAGCAAGTGGTTCTGTCAGAACAGAACAGTACAACACTTGGACTGACTTCTCATAAAGTAGCCAAATCAAAGTGCACTCATCTTACAAGCTCTGACCTACAGCCAAACCGCCTTGAATGAAAAATCAGTGCTTACCATATATGGCCTTCTCTGGAGATTCTTCTACAACACCACTGTCACAACCTGGATCGGAAGACCTTGAGAAATAACAGACATTTTGGGCTTAGCATACTGAGCACATTTACAGGAACAGAACTTGCCACAGAGACTGAAAAGCAGGGCTCTGTTCTACACTAATATATCAAGTTACAGGCTATTTTAAGTGAGCAATTAGCGAGCACTTTGCCTCTTATTGATATGTAATTAAGTATGGGTAGTTCCCTAGATGTACAAGTAACAGTTCTACATGAAAGAAAATGCTACAATTCAGCCTGGACTCCACAAAATACAGCAGGAGCCTTTTCTTCAGAAGCCCTTGAATCAGCAACTGAACCTAAACACACATTAGCTGCAGGAATTAAAGCAGCCTGACTTACATGATGAAGCAAGCAGTATTTCCCCCCACTTAAGCAATGGCATTTAGCCTCCACTGGTTCTCTTACTGCCTGAAGATCATCTTTAACCACAACGATACCTGGTAATTCTGCTCGTAGCCATTAATTAGGCATCCATTAATTAGACAGCCAATACTTACTGAAGAAATTCAGAAAGAACTCACCGGCCTTTGATCTGCTTGTGTAGGAGTCTCCTGGACACCTGCTTATGTAGGGGTGTTTCTGCAACTCTCTTGGTCAATAACTTGCGATGATCTAAAAATCATGTAAGAGCTATAACATCACACAGTTATAATGCACTTGGAACAAATAAATAAATACAGTTTTGTACAGGCTTAAACAGTCAATACAAAATCTCTGTGTTGTCTCCCAGCACTCACAAGCTATCATTATTTCAGTCCAGTGTCTACACCTCCCTCCCACTCCCTCAATACTATTAATAGCACCATGTTAACCTACTAAGATAATTTATCAGGTTAACCTAATAGTTAATCTACTGAGATAATTTAATTCTTTATTTCACTGATCCTTTTTTAACCAAGCATTTTTAACTTTGATTTTCTTTATGAGATGTAAAGAGTTCAGTAAAAACAGGTTTCAGTTCAAATACCATCACTATTCACCCTCCAAAGACCGCAGCAATGACCTCCTCTTATCCTTTATTAAAATCAGATCATAATTGTTTAATAGAAGTGAGAATGCAAAAATAGGAATTTTAGCAAAAGCTCTTCCACAACAATCTCACATGTTCAAGTCATATCCTACCTTTGTTGCCCTCACTGGTGCATTTGTATTTTAGGCCTTCCACAGCAGATACTGACTGGCTTCTAAGCATCTTTTTCAGTGACCTTTTTGATGGTGAAACTACCTCTTCATTGAAGAGATTCCTCCTTACCTTTGTAACCTCTGTGAGGCAAGAAAAGATCAAGTTACAAGGGGAAAAGCAGGAGAAAAAAAAAATAAAAGAAAAAAAAAAGCTACAAAGGTAATTCTGTCAGGCCACTACCAGGGGTAGAACAATATACCAGCACGGAAAGACAACTTTTAGACGCTAAAACGCTTTGAAAAGTTGTTTTTTCTCCTACTGGAACATGTCCTCCTCTAAATCCATTCCAGCCTTCTCCTCTGAATTTGTATTATTTGCATTATTCCAGCAATAAGCTACAAACAGCTGCCATAACAGAAGAAGTAGACAGTCAGTGCCCCAAGTGGAACATTAGGTGCACTACAAAATATCAACCAAAGCATATCTTGGTTCAGAAAACACGTGAGATTTATTTTATGAAGTATTTGTGGGGATATATCCTATTTTCAGATATAGTTCATTCTTGTCACCATTTTCTTTTCAGGACAGAGAAGATGGAAATAATTTCAAGAGTCAAGGTTTTCTTTTGAGGACACAAACTTTAAGTTTTCTGCATATGAGTACACAGAATACCGCCTATTTTTTCCCCTGAAAGTTTTTGCACAACTCAGCAAAACTCCCTTCAGATTTCCAGCATGCCTCAGCACAATTTCATCGTGGCTCAGTAAAATTTACAGGGACAACATGTGCTGAAGATGCACCTTTCCATGATCAAGCCAGAAGTCAATATACCTTGCACTGCCTCTTTCTGCAACAAAGGCATCTGCTGGGACTTCTCAGTGGCAAGGTAAGAACGCAAGTTCTCCTGAAACAAGCAAGAAATTAGCCTCAGCAGCAGTGCAAAGTTATGTTTGAGTATGAGTACTAACTATAAGCTCTGAACCACACATTATTTCAATTTCTCCTTCAAAACAATTTGATCTTTGTACAGTTGATACAGGGCACACTTACTAAGGGAATACTGAGCAAGAGTTTTTGCAGTCAAACATCACAGCTCACACACAATCCTTCTGGGAAAGTTTTACCTTTCTGATGGGGTTCTTGGCTACTTTGGGAATCTCAATTTGACGCAAGTTCTGTGGTGCTTCTGTCATGCTCCTGTGTCTGGTTAACACATTATTCCTTTAGAAAATACACAAAAATTAAGTTAAAATAAGATCAAAAGCACAGTTATCAACCTACTGACAATTAAACTTAGGTGTGACTCAAGAGATAGGAAGTGTTTACCGAAATTCAAATTGCAAACTGCATTGATACCTCACTTACTACAACACTGGGATATGATCTGCAATATGAAAAGCTATTCCCAAGGTTGGTATTGGAATTCATTTGCAATTTGCTAATATGTACACAGAATCCTCAACACAGATCTCCAGTAAATCACTTTTAACTTTAACAATACAGATCAGCTATTGCACAGCATAACATGCTCTTCCTCTCACAGAAGATGCTTCTGAAATCTCTTCTTGCATAAGATAAAAATACAGAATCAAGATTGTATTTTTTATAGTCAACAAAAAGCTGCCTCCTGTTTGGAATTACTACCTTCTCTTTTTGGCAGATCTGGTGCGCAGCTCCTCCAGCTGATCACTCTCAGTGCAAACTGCGCCGGGAGTTAAGACAGATGACAAAGACGGAGGAACGCCTGGAGATTTGCTATCCAGAGTCACAGAGTCATCACTGAAGAAGTCTGAAGGCAGAACAGATGCCAGCTTCGGAGGTATTTGTGTACCCAGACCATAATAAATGTCTCCAAGGGTCTTTGGTATAGAATTCATATACCTGGAACACCAGAGAGAACCCACATGAAACACATCCCTCCTCAAAACTGTTGGTATTTCAAACCCAAGGTGTGAACGAAATCCTTTTTCTTACATGTCAATTTAAAAACAACAAACTGAATATCAACTGGGATTTTTACTTAGTTTACTTGCTTATCAGCTACTTTTTCTTTAATCAAAATATAAGAGAACACATCTACATTTCTGAGAATTACAGAGATGCAGTAAATCAAAGCTGTTGATTGCTCTCTACTCACAGACAACATCCAAACCAAACCATAGTCCCCAGCAACACGTAAGTCATGCTAAAGAACTTACAATTCTAATATTTCCTCTAGAAACTTTGTAAGATAGGCTGGGTCTTCAGTCAGACATAAAATGCGCAGCATATCTGTCACCTGGAAGAGAAAAGTCAGGTGGCAAAATGGATGAGGGTGTGACAGCTGCAGCACCAGGTATTTTTGTAAGGAATATAAGGTGTTAGTGTAAAATCAAAGGAGAAGCAGGTTCCAGGTCTGCATTTCTAGTGCCATGCAGAAACACAACCTGGTTTATACTTCACTTGCCTCTTCTAACAGCTGCTCCATTTCCTCAGCGTTGCTTTGCAGCGAAGGGCACTGAAGGCACAACTCAAGGCGCAAAAATACCTGAAGTCGGCACCTAAGGAAACAAGTAATTATCCACTACCTCTTTTTCTAATGGAAACAGCAGTTTTACTGCAAAAGGTGTGCTCAAAAAAGCAATGGGAAGGGAAGTGGTTCCTTTTGACAGCAAAATTTAGTTAACATTTCATTTTGGTGGCAAGGGAGATGCCTCATTCCCAATATAGCCTGCAGTGCTTATCACACAGCATGGGTATATTTGCATTTAATGAAATGATTTTACTGCAACCAGAGATTCCCCTTGAAATATTTGCCCCCTGTAGAGTATTTTTCCAGTTGTATAAAAACACCACCATTAAAAACTGCAAACCAACTCCACAGTATCTCAGAAGCAGAAGTAAATACAGCGTCTCATACTCTCTGACTTTGGTCTCCTTCTGTGAGCCATGCTGTTGTCTGAGTATTTTGCTGGTCTTCAGGAGATGGTTTCTGGCTCTTCCCACACAGGCCACCTGCAGACACAATGACAGCAGCAACTTCAAAACTGTTCCCAGTCTGCAGGGCAGGTTCCTCCTTTGTCCCCCAGTTACCTCCCCAACCTGTTCTTTTGGAAGAACAGTTTTTTCCTTTTCTTTCAAGGAAAGGAGTTACTTTTCCTTCCAGTAGCAAAGTTATGACACAGAACAGCTTAGAGCCAGAAATCACAGAGGTCTCTTCCTCACAGCTTCAGGCCTTCTCCACTCTGGATCCACTTTGGATTTGTCTCTCACAGTGTTTTTGTTAAATTAATCACAGGTTTACCTGTTTTGGCTTCAGATTATTTTAAGTCTATAAATAGTGCTAAAGATTGTAAGAAATACCTTAAACAATTTCTCTCTCCTGGCAAAGCCAGGCCTAGATTTGTATGTAATGCAAAAACAAAAGATGCACCTTCTTTAAAACACAGTTTGCAAGAATGTACTTTTTTAAAATACTGTCATTGAAATGAGAATTTGTAAGGAGGTCAATATAAAGAAAAGATATCTTGCAAAATTTAGCAAAGTTGTAAACTGGTAACTGAACTGGATTTTCCTACATTTTTTACAAGCATCCCACTTTTCACTACTGAATTCTTACAGATAGAAGCAGTCAGTGACCACGGTGCACCACATAAAACTTCACGGAACATGAAGGAAAGGTAGCTCAAAATAGTAATAATTCTAACTTCCAGACCAGTAACAACCTTGCCCACATGCTCTTACCTACCTCTTTCTCTTTGGCATCTTGTATTTTCAAGAACCTTTTAATGGTCATGATCATATTCTGGGCACACACAGATGAGGGAATTCCCTCAGCAACAGCCTTTTGGTAGCTTGCAGTCAAGTGGGACTGCAGCTCCTCCTCTGTTTGGAAGTCTGCAAGGAAATGGTCTCCGTTAATGAAATGCACGCTCACCACACCTCACCAATAAAATACTCACCCCAGCTGAAGCAGGGAACAGATAATAAATAATAAAAGTAAATAATAATAAATATTTCCTCCAGCATCCAGATTACAGCATACTTAACAAAAGCAGTCCCAGATCCAGGCCCATAACATATAAGCTAAATCAATGCTATAATCAACAAAGATTGCTTAAGGTCAGCAAGCTCTCAGGCTACTGCAGCAGTCAAGAAATGCCCTTTATTTCAGCCTAATTAGTAAATAGGACTACATTTTCAGTTATACCTTGATGAGTGCTTCCCTCTACTTCTTTTGGTTAAAAAAATGTAAAAAGTAAATCCTTATTGCTTTTTTCAGATAGACAGAAGACAAGAAACTAACCCCAGAAGCAGCTGTAACACTAGTTTGTAAAGAATCAGAAACTAAATGGCAGAAGGGTGGGAAAAAATGTCTACTCTTTGCCATGCTGAAGATAGAGAAACTCAAACACTGATTTGCTCCTGGTGCTGAATACTCCATTATTATCCTTTGTTCTCCCCTCCATAAAAATGCTTTATGACTCCTATAGGAGGGTATCAAGAGTTCATATGGGATGTATCAGGACAGAAAGGTAACAGGACTTAACACACACCAATTGATATTTTAAGTGCTTTTGCCTTTCCTTCCACCTTTTCATCCAATCTTTTTGCTGAAAGCTTCTCATTCACTGCTGGTGGCACAGCATCAGGTTGAAACTTCTGAGCTTTTACATTCAGTCTTGCTGCATTGAGCATCTGCAGGGATCTGGGCATGGTCTTCATCTTCTGCCTAACTGGAGTTCGAGGAACCCCACCTGCAATGCCACAAGAGAGAGTTCTACCATCAGGCACACTGGAGCAGGAACTCCATCCAAGGTAGAGAGCAACACTAAATTCTGCATTACTTGTGAACTTAGTAACCTCCTAGAGGAAAACATGGCCCAAAAGGCTGGTAGTTCTTCATGAAATCAACATACAGTGTAGCAGGCACCTACTTCTCCAAATAAAAAGCCAGGTGGATGTTGCTCTGCATAAGAACTTGCATAGGTTAATCAGAAGTTATGTATATAGGCAGCAACCTTATATCACAGAAATAGAAACAGCTGACAGAGCAGGACTTGCAGATACCTGAGGCCAGGGTAAAGTCAACTGTAGCTAGTGTAGAGAAATGCAACAATTAAACTCTTCTAGAAAAAAGTGTTTTATTTCTCTAATTAGAACAAAATTGAGAGGTTGCAATATTTACTAGTAGTTGGAGCAGTACCTGTTTCAACAGCTAATTAAACTGCAAATCTCTGTATGCTGCTTTTAACAGCTCACTCAGTCTCTGCACAGCCTTGAATTACAATAATTTGGGTTCTACTACAGGACAAACCTAATACTACTAAGTAAATGAGATTGTCCCTAAATAAAAAAAAAAAATCTAAAGCATGCTATTACTTAAGAGTACAGATCTCTGGGATTCATGCAACATCTTTTGTTGACAACACGCACACATAATCTCAAAGTATACTTACGTCTTTTTTTGTTATTTCCTGATCCAGCTGCAGCAGAGGTTTCACTGAATTTTCTCTGGTACAGCTCAGCTAGACTTTCTGAGAGCTCCACATCAGATTGGTGTGTATCATCCTTCCCATTAGCACAAGGAACCTGCAGGAGCCTATATGAAAGAACAATACTGTTATCAAAAAAAGGTGGGAGTAGGAGGCATAGCCCTTCTTCCCTGTGGACAGAAACAAGGTTTTTCTAGATTCCAGTCTGCAGCAACACAGTGCAAGTGGCATACACTAGTAACTCTTCCAGCATCTGTTCCCCAACACACTTAGGAGATGCAGAAAACCCATACCCTCTTAAAGTGCTGGAAACAAGCATTGCATTAATGCACAATGGATTTGGCACTGACCTGTACCACAAAACTAAATGAGCAGCTTTGTGCTTTCTAAACTATCTTGCATTAGGCTCTTTTGTTTCAATCAGCAAGCTCTTTGAAGAACGCAAACTTATTCATTCGAATAAACACCAACTGTGAGAACACAACCACATCTTCAGTATCTTGCACTGGATCTCACCATCCCATAAAAGCTGAAGTCTGTCATTTCACAAGTAGCTTAAGGTCACTCTAAGTGACCTTTATAACTCCTGAAACTACCAAGATTTTAATCCATGCAAACTGATACCCAAAAATCCTGTTCCCAGTTTCTTTCGTCAATATACCCCACCATGAGATAAGCCACCAGTAAACTGAGTACAGAAATAAAAGCAGCAGAGAGGCACTTAATTCTAGAACTCAAAGCAATGCTACACCCAAACTCCCTCAATAGAAAGCAGAAATCCTTGATTATTGCTCAGAGATATTCAGAAAAATACCTGAATGACTCCATCAGATCCGAGCTTGCTCCACAAGCATTGGATGCAGGATACCAGGCTTCCAGCACTGAAGGATGCCAGCCCCCTGTAAGGGACAGCTCCCGTTGGACCCATTCTGGCACTGGAGTTTCTTCTCCTGTAAGCAGACACACACATACACAAAAATCAGAAAAGCTGAACTAAGTGGCAGAAGGTCCCAGCTTCCACAGAAACTCTAGGAGGTTCCCAAACCTTTGATCCTGGAGAGACAATTTCATAGCCAATACATGAGAAGACGAGAAGAGTCAGTTTAACACAAAACACACATATAAAAGCAGCCTCCTTGCTGCAGTCCCACCCAAAGCCTTTACTGGCCAGGGATGGCCCATGTGACACATTTTAGGAAACCTTCTTCTAAAAGCATGGGCTCAGGCACATGTAGCTGCGCTTTATCTGCGAGCTAATGGAAACTAACACTGTCAATAGAACAGAAAGCTACACCCATACAGATTTCTTTCTGCATCACATCACAAGGCCTTAGCTACAGATGACACAATGAACAAGTCCCAAAAAAGAGACTCCTCAAGGAGAAAATCATTAACTTCAGATTTTTTTCCACTGCAGATCTGGAGATGATCAAGAGATGGCGAGTTTTGCATTTCCTGACACCTACCCAGACTGGCCAGAGAATCTTCAACTGACACGTCAATTTTACTCAACACACTATTTACAATCTCTGGCAGGTGAGTAGCACAGTTTTGGGAAGAGTCTTCCACTACAGCTTCCTCAAGGCTGCATCCCTGAACTTCAGCAGTCTTCTTGGGACCAAGCACAGTTAGAATTGCAGTATCCTCAGAAAGTGGTGACAGAACAGCAGTGCAGGGGCACCAAGTTTCAGAGAAAGATAGTTCAGCAATCTGCATTTTAAAAGAAAGAAAAAGGGGAAACGAGAATAGTTTACATTATCTAGAAATACAGAGACCTAAAGAGCACAGATACTTTACAAGCAGCTTATAGAGTTACATGGCCTAAAAAAAAATCCTCTGAATTTAGCTTCAAATGAGCAATTTCTGTCTATTACTGTCTTCATAACATGATATTGCCACCCCTTTTGCCACAGTCCATTTCAGAGGAGGTATTAGTTTAAGGCAAAGAGGAAGATTTACCATGTGCAGTCCTTCAGCCACCAGACTCTTCAACAGCTGATGAAACAGAGACCTGTTACATTCTCCCTGCTCAGCCTGTGAGCTCTGCAGTATCCAGCTCTCTGTGAGGAAGTGGCCAGCCTGTGCCAAGCTCCAATCTGTCAAGCTTCCTTTCACGACAATGCTGACTGGACACTGCAGTTGTCTTTGGCTCATGGCAAGAGGTTCCAGGATCACAGCACAGCTTTCCTGCTTCTTCCCTCCTGTGCAAGGATAGAATAAAGAAAAAGTCTGAAAGCAAGAAAAAGTTTTTCCATCAAGGTGAAGAGACAACTTCAATGTCAAAAAAGTGAGTTCCAAGATTAAACAGGGAATATACTCTACAGTGTGTTACGGACTGACCTCCTTCCCACACCCTCAAGGAGCTGCGAGCATGGAAAGGCCACTAAAGAAAGACCACATGCACAATGCATGCTGCTTTACAGCTAATCTGTTTTCTTTGGAAGGGGTTTTTAATCTGTATTCTTATTTTAGCTAGATTGAATTGTATGAGAAAAGGAAGTACACCTGTATAAGGTGGGACCAGCAGAGAGCTCTTCATCCAAACTTCTAGGAGCATGGAAGACTGAAAAGGCTGAATCAGAAATGTGGGCTAACAGCTCTCATATCAGAAGAAGCAGAGAACAACCAGAACTCTAAAAAAACCCCACAAAACATCCAGGCTTTTAAATATCTTAAGTTACTTCTACACACAGTATTCACAAAGGAAGCTCATCAAGGACCCTGCTTGATGCGAGATCAGTTACTACCATGCACATCCATCTTTTTTTATTACCAGGCATACTGAGAAACAAGGTTCCTTCTTGCTGGAGAAACACGGATCGGTGCACAGATGGCCGAGAGAACAAACAGTTCAGAGTCGCGTCCAGGGGCAGGAGCGTGGCCCAGGGCACAGCCTGGGGCACTGGGAACCCCGAGTCTCCAAGAGAGCCAGGAGCAGCATCTGCCCTGGGCTGACTCAGACTGTGTACCAAGGCTTCAGCTGGCAAAATGGTGCCTCCCATCTGACAAATCACTTCAAACATTGTCCAGTAGCCACCATGATCCGGGCATTCGATAAGCTGAAATAAAAGTAACAGAGAGGTCTCAAGTTAAGGTTGGCAGTGAGAGAACTTTCATGCTAAACAAATAAAGATTGCCCTTTTTCAAAAAAGCTGGCATATGAAACATATCCATAGCATCTAAACACGGTGCTTTCTGAGTGTTTTTATGGACTTTATCAGCCTTCATATGAACCTAACACAGTAAATACTATTTCCAGTAGATTAAAAGCTAGCAATATTTTGAAGCTATTTTTTTTTAAATCTGTATCTTCACACCTGAACTATCAGGCTGATTATCTGCAATTCTGAACAGCTGTAACACCCCTCTAAGTCAAAGCACAAGACATCCCATCAATAAACTCTGTACAGGTACACCACTGCAGATGTATCTCAGTCTCCACGTGGCTAATTCCAATTCAGTCCCTTGCTGAAGATTATGTGGCAGTAAGTAAACCTTGGCGTGGTTCCCTACCACCCAAAAATTACTTATGCCAGAAAGCCGCATGCCAGATGCCCCGCTAGTGCTCACAGCTGAAAGCTGCGCGGTGTAACCTCGTTACCTGAGCCCAGTCGGCAGTGTCCACCCAGAACAGGGTGATTTTCTGTTCCACAAGCAACTCCTGGACACTCTTGGGCAGGAGTTTCTCCGCCAGCTCCTGCGCCGTGGGCGGCCCAGCAGGCGAGGAGGGGGCGTCGTGCCCCGACACGAACTGCCGGAGCTCCCTCCGCGAGTGCGGGCAGGGGGAGAACAGGAACACGGCGTTCACGAAGCCCTCGGGCGGCGCCTCCGGGGGCTCTCGGGCGGCCAGCCCCGTCCTGCGGCTCCTGCGGGGCGGCTTGGCGGGGGACGCGATCTCGGGGCGGTCCCACTGGAAGTCGAGCAGCGTCTCCTTGAGCCCGCTGTGCGTGAGGGCGGCCCGCGGCGCGGGGCCGGGCAGGGCGGAGGGGGCC
>WBMY01009504.1:533790-546859 GCA_013397315.1 Donacobius atricapilla
CAGGCTCCGCCAGCGCCGCTAGAGCTCCACGCCTGCCCGCACACCGGCACCTCCCCGTCCCCGCTGCCGCCCGCGGGCGGGAGGAACAGGGACAGCGGCAGACAGAGCCTGCCCGGAGGGTCCTGCCGACACGGTATCCTCCGCCCCGAGCCTCCCTGGAGGACAGCAGGGACAGCCCAGGGCCCGTATGGGTAAAATTCAGATTTAAATTCAAATTACATATTACAAAAAAAAAAAGAAAAATTACTGTTCGGGTGGTCAGGCGTTGAAATAGGTTGGGCAAGGAAGTGGTGGAGTCACCATCCCTGGAGATGCCCAAGAGGCATCTGGCGCTGGGTGATGTGGTTTAGGGGTTGCAGTGATAACGCTCTGTTGATGGTTATACTTGATTGAAAAGTCTCTTCCAAACCTGACGATTCTATGCAAAGGTGTAGAGTCAAGGCACCTGGACAGAGGCTGATGCTTGTGGAGGACAAAGACCCTGGGTTGTCATCGGCTGCCCTGCCCAGGAGCAGCTCCTCCCTGCAGGGCTTGAAGCACATCTTGCTCCGTGGTGTCAGGGGACAAGGTGTGATCACATTGGGTAACGGCAGAGGAATCCCCACAGAGCAGAGCCACCCACATGTCCACTCCCCCCTTGTCTCCAGAGCCTGAATGCCCCAGCCCAAACCAGTGTCACCAGCAGCCAGTCGTATTTATAGAGCAACAAAGACAAGCGGGCACTAAACCGCGCATTCACCTCTGCTGGTGACTATGAACACAAGTGGGTTTAATGAGCTGGAACCAGGAGCTGATCCACTCAGGTGGGCAAGAGTAACCTGCCACCAAGAGCAAGAGAAGGACAACAGGTCTCCCTGGAAAAGTGCGGAGGGCAGCCTGCAGCCTTGGGTGTGGGCTCCCTTCTCCTGGCCGGGGGCTGACATCTCTTGCGGCTTGATATCGCTCTGCTGTTTGAGCCCTGAAGAAGAGCCAACCACACCATGTCACTGCCATTGTCCAGCCACTGGCATCTGTCCCAGCAGTCCACCGAGGACACTTAGCAGAGTGTGACCAAAACCTGCCTTATCACAGTCCACCTGGGACCCGAAGCAAACCCAGGGCAAAGGGGAGTTTCCCAGAAAAGTCTGGCAGCTTCCAACACAGGAACTGCTGCTCTAGCTACCCAAACTCCTTCTCCTTTCCTGCCCACCACAGTGTATTTGCTCTGGAAGCCTATCCAGCTCTTGGGAAAGCCAGCAGAGGTATTGGCTGAGCCCAGGTGACAGTGTTTCCCAGTGTGACAGCAGAGTTGCTCACACCTCTGCTTCTTGTGCTGCCCCATGTTTGTGCTGCTTTCACAGATATTTGCCCTCTCTGCCTGCTCCACAAGGACACCAACTTCCCTCTCAAACAGTCCTTGGGTTCTTTCTGGACAATCATTTACTTGCTGATAAATGCTGTTTCTTGGGAGGAAGGAGAGGGCACAAGAAAAATCATTTGTGAATATGGCTCACGTGTGGTTGTCACTTTGATCCAGATAAAATTTTTTTAACTTAAAAAAGTCTCGCTTTATTTTGTCCTGTTTCCAACATTTATTTCCAAGGGATATTTAATAGTGAGGGCTGAAAAAAGGATGAGAAAGAAAGCCCAGACCTAAGTGAACTGTTTGATCTCCCCTTATGCCACCACTCTGTCCTGCCCCAGTGGAAAGTTTGTTTGCCTTTCTGCTGAGGCAGCCTGAAAAAAAGTTTTGTTTTGTTTTGTATTGACTCAAATGCTTTGCTTTCAGGTCACTCCTCAAGGACCTGCACAAGCAACAAGTCACCTTTGATACTGGGCAATGCCCAGAGTCTCACTTGTGCTTCATCAAGGCTTCCAAGACTCCCCAAATCCTCATTTTCTGGTGCCTTCTCCACCCCATGTGCCCAAAGGCTACTGGTAATGGCTGCTTTGACCACTGATTCTGGGGAGCACCCATTCCCTTCTGTCCAGAGTGAAGCTGCCCCAAGGCCTCCAGGCAAGAGGGAAGGCTTTCTGTGATTTTGGCTCTACACCTTCAAATATTTTTAGTGCTCATAAAAGTGAGAAACTTGGTGAGACCCAGCTGGCACCAGTACTGTACAACCCTGCCCCAACATCTGGACACTGCCAGACCTGGTCCCACATCTCTTAAGCAGAAAGCCAAATGTTCCTTCTCCCTCAGCATCATCCCAGTGATTTTTTGGGGAAACCTTGCAGCTCTTAGGGTGCTGGACATGATGGGCAAAATTCTGTGGTGGAGCAAGTTCACACCAGCCTGAAGTTTCCAACAGAACATTTAAGCACCTTGATATTTGTGACTGAGGCATGGTGAAGCCTGCCTTGTGTGTCCTACCACACAGTTGGGTACCTTGTAGGGTGGATGCAATGGTGGTCTAACCCATCACAGGAAGTGCTCTGCCAGCACTACTGCAGGCACATGTGCTGGCACAGCCCCATCAGCCTTCCCAGTGTTATCCTGGCCCTGAAAAAGAACCGGGAGAGAAGCTGGTCCTTTAATGGGCTCTCACAGCACGGAGAGCCAGTGAAGCATGCCAGCCCTGATGGGACTGCATTGACAAAGTGCTGATCTGCAGGTTGATAAGGAAGGACAGTGCCAGGCAGTGCAGCAAGGTGAGACTATCAGGCTAGCAGAAAAACCATTAGCTTTTGTTCCTGGCCTCCACACATGGGGAGAGGGGCTGGGGACAGCAGGTGGGGCAGAACTGCTGCCTCTGGGGTCTGCACAAGGGCTTTGCAAGATGCTTTTCTGGAGACCCTGCCATTTCAGTGATGCCATAGATTAGAAAAGCTCTGCAGTTACTCCTATGCTAGAGTTATCACAGAGTGTGGCTACAGTACCTAAGCAAGTTCCATTTTGTTTTAAAATACTCCTCTGTGCTGTCTTTTTTGAGGTGTCTAAGGGCTGCTCTAGGGCAGGGCGGAATACTAGTCTTACCATGTAGCTGGCACAAGAACATGCAACTGTCAACAGTGTTCCAGCAATTAGAGATCAAGTATTGTTTGGGGATTTCAGCTTCTTTCTAGCTAGAGATCTTTTGTATCCTGGTGTGTACACCTGAGACAGCCCTGCAGAAACCCTGTGTAATGGGAGACTCAAAAACACACCCTGAGCAACATTGCTCGAGGGGGAGCTCGTCCTTCAGACAACAGCAACATCCACTTGTTTTAGGTGCCCCCAAACAGTGACCCCAGTCACATGGAGCTCTGCATATGCAGGGTAAGGGCTAAGGCAGATGGGCTTCTGTCTTCTTCCCAGCGCTGTCTGTACCCTGCTGCCTGCACAGGGTTCAAATGAGGTTGGAGAATGATTTTGTGTGGCCGTCAGTCTCTTCAAGACCATCCACAGCATTTTTCTGCCATCTGTCATTTTGAGAAGAAAGCACACAAGAAAAAATAATAAACTCAAATTATTGCCTAATCAACACCAAAATCAGTGCTGCTTGCTCAGCCTGCGGGCCACAATTAGATGCCATCAGCAAATTTGGGCAGCTTGCCTGGGCTGCAGTCTTTCATCTCTTGAAGACTGACAGGCAAGCCAGGGATCTGCAGGCAGAGGAAGGAGCTGCCCAGCTCTTTGGAGAAAGAGCACATAAATCAAAACAGTAGGAAAAATGGCATTTTGTGTTTATGTTTGTTAATTAAAAGAAAACCATACCAGAGGAGGGGATGTTTAGGCCTTCAGCACCATCTCACAGTATTGCCCTGGTTATGCAGCCCCAGCTCAGTTTGTCTTGCCAGGAGGATGCTCTGGGTAAATCACTTTGGGAAGTTATGGAACATGTGTCACTTGAACATCCTTACAGCCTTGGGGCCATCAGGTGTCTGCACTCATGCAGGATCTTGGTACCTAGTTTGAAATGCGTACCTTCCTCTTCTTCCCATTCTGCTCCTCAGCTGCTTTTCCAAAAGCCAAGAGCTGGAGCAAAGGGCACCCTGCCTTCACCCACAGTGCCGGCTGGAGAAGGGCAATCAGAGCTGGGGAGGGGGTGAGAGGAACACCCAGAGCCAGGAGGGAGGGGACAGCAGGGATCAGGGCGCTCCTGCCGGGGCAGAGAAGGGGTGTGGGACTGGGCAGAGCAGGGGGCTGGACACTCTGGCTCCACTCCCCAGTCACACTGGCCTCCACATCTGCTCGTCCCCGTGGAGGCAGGGCTCACAGGCGCTCGGAGCAGCTCGGGGGAAAGGTGCTGAAGCCTGTCCCTCCCGGGGAAGAAGGTGGGTTAGAGGAACAACCCCGCTGAAGCTCCAGCGCTCTGAAATGTGATCCTGCCGGAGGCACCTCCCTGGGCCCCACCTCGCCCTCTCCGACCTATATATGTGACCGGCCCTGGGCGGGCGCGGGGGACGCGGGCTGGCACGGTCCCCCGGGAGTCCCTGCGGGTGGAGAGGCCGAGGCACCAAGGCATGGCCAAGAACACGTCCATGCGCTGGCGGCTCCCGCTGGTGTGCCTCCTCTGGGAGGTGGCCATGATCGTCCTCTTCGGAGTCTTCGTGCGCTTCGGCGCCGAGGCTGATGCGCACTGGGAGGAGGAGAAACGAGAGATGAACCTGACCAGTGACATAGAGAACGATTTCTACTTCCGATACCCCTGTGAGTATTCTGGAAGCCTAATCCTTGTGCTGGCTCGTCCCCATCCCTTCCATGCCAACCCATCCCATTCCATCCCGTCCATCCTATCCCGTGCTGTGGCAGAGCCTGTCAGAGGTGCTGTCTCCGCCGATTGCTAGAGAGTCCCGCTCTTGCCTTGAGGCGGGCTTGGGGTTCACCAAAGAGCAAGAGAAAAGCCTCATGGCCCTCCGGTGCCTTGGGGCTCTGTCAGCAGGGTACCGTGACGTCTTTTTTCCAGGAATAGGGCTGACGTGTTCCCAGCACTCCGCAAGTTTCAGCTTGCTGCCCCCTCCCTCAGCTCTGGATCAGAGCAAGCCTTTCTGTGCACACAGAGGAACGGCTGTCGAGATCCTGTGACATCTTCCTCCATCCACCCCCTCAGTTGTGAATTACCCTTTAGCTACTGGCATTTCGGTGCCAGAGTCCTCCTAAGCTGCCAGGTTCCCAGGGTTCTTGGGTCTCCTAATCATAGTGACACAGAAATTATTCAGAAAGTTAAAGCTCTTCTGGCCAGGCAGTGCCTTTGGGTGGCTTTGATCTCCAGGGCTGGTCATTTTTGTGAGCCTTTCAGAACAGGCTGCTTCTGTAGGCAATTGTTTCCAAGGAAGCAACAGGCCTGAGTCATGCATCTATTTAGAACATTTCCATTAAAAACACCTGCTAAATCAAAGGAGCTATAGCAACCTGTGGCTGCTGAGGATTAGCTAGTTCAGAAAAGGATTTGCTTACAGAAACCCGCTGCTCAGTCAGCCTCCAGGTTCATGTAGGGTCGTGTCTGCCCTGGGCTCTCCCTGGACATCTGCCCTTAGGACCAGCCCCACACAGGTTGGCGTGAAGCAACAACAGTGCCTGAGGGCTGCTCTTCTCACTGGTGTGCTGGGAGGACATCAGGAGTCCAAGAAAGAATGTGTGGGAGCTAAGGAAGTGACATCTCTCCTGTCCTCATATCCCACTCCTGCTCTGCAGTGCCAAATATTCCCCCTCAAATGGCAGGATGGATTCAACACAACTAAATCAATCTAAGGGCAACTGCTCAGTTTAGCTTTGAATTACGTTTCTGTTTCAGACCTGAGGAAGGGCTCACATGCTCAAAAGCACAGCTGTTCTTTCTCCCCTATCTAATCAGAAATATTCTCTCTCTGCAAAGATGGACAAACATGACAAGGTGGCCAAGCCCTGGAATTTTAATCCTTGTGTCCATCCAGTGCTGCTCAGAAGAATGTGGTGGTTGAACACCTGAAGATCATTTGTACCAACATATCTGCAACCACTGCTGTCCACAGCACCTGTCCGCAATGGCAAAGGGATAGGAGTGACAAACGAGCAGGTCCTTCAAGCCAGAGAAGGTTGGAAAGGCAGGCAGAGGGAAGTTGTCCTGGTTTCAGGAAGCCAATGTGTGGTTGTGTCAGTGGTTCCCATTGCCAGGTCCAGTCAGTGTGACAATTCCTTCTCATTTTGGATTACACATAGATATTCCGTAATCAGTGACTCACCTGCTCTCTAGGGGAAAATAAATGAGATTCTTTTTTTTTTCCCCAAGAGCATTCCCAACACTTATTCTTGATAGTTATGGCAATTGTCCTGCCACAAAAGCAGTCTTACAAAACCTTAAGGGCATGGCAATGCCTGTGCTGCCTCTGAGTGATAATATTATTCTTACTAAGGGAAAACAAAGGCAAGGGTTAGAAAAAGGTTTTAGACTGGGTGTCATTTAAAGAAAGATCTGCTCTTCCTCCTTAGTTTGTACAAGGTCTAACTTGCGCAGTGGGATCCTCAGGGTTTTTGGAAGGCACACAGTCCACAGCTTTAATTCTGACCTGTGTATTTCTGCTTTTAGGATGGAAGAATGAATATATAATGCAAATGGCAGCAGATAAATCTAGCTGTATATTGTGCTGCTTACACTGGAAAAGAGAGAGGGGAAATAAATACAGCTGCGGAGGGAAAGCCTATGAGATTGTGTGGTAAAAGCACAGTAAGTCTTGTTCTTAGGACATGTGGAGAAGTGCTTTTGAAGTGACCTCTGCTCACCAGTGCCAGCTGCAGATCTCATCTCCTTCCTTTTTAAAGAGTGATTTCATAGGCATGGGGGGCATTATTTAAAAGCAATCTGATTAGCATGGCACTACATGGCTTAAGCCTGTCCAAGTGCTCATCCTTAAACAAGTTGCAAGGTCTTGTAAAGCACAAAGGGACAAAACTCAGCTTCTGCAGGGCTATACTTCACACAAGTCTTCACCAGCCATCCGTGGAAGCAGCAGACACCAGCCCCGTGGAAATGGACCAGGGGCTGATGGATTTCAGCACAGGTTCGGGGTAGAACAGACTTGCAGCCACAGAATTTCCTTTGCCCTGAACCCTCTCTGAGTGCACAGACTTTGCTGGATATAGTGGCTATAATGATTTGTGCACTGCAAAATGCAGAATGTTCTGGTTTAGCTCCATCACTGCTGTATTTATCTGCTCTGCAGCATGGGTTTGCTGGTGAGAGTCTCCCAGAGGGGATCCCAGCCTTGAGTCTCCTGTTTTTTCTGTTGGCTGAGTGACCTGCAGTGTGAGGGTTTGCATGGTTCAATTTGTAAGTATGCAAGCGTTTCAGCTCACTTAATTGCAAAGCAATGCTTATCTGATAGAAACATGCAGCATTAAAAAGTACAGCAAGTTTACGGCACCAAGAAGGTCTTTCAAGAGGCTCACACAGATCTGGTTTCCCCCGGGGAAGGGCATCTGAGGGGCTCGGGTGAGCAGGTCTGACCATTAGTGGGAAGAACTGGGTCTCTCTGGTTTAAGCACTAAAAATCTCACAAGATGGGTTTCTGATGTCAAGGGTTTTTTGCCACTGGTTTCTGAAGCATTTAAAAATGTATTTGTAAACTTTCTTTGTTCTTGTGCTCTCCTTGCTCTGAGCTATCACCAGGACCCTGCACTGAATGGACCTACCCAAAACGATCATTTATGTGTTTTAACCAGATTTTACTGTTCATTTTGCATGATGTTTTTTGAGTTTTATACAAAAGGAAAAAAACAGTCTGAATAGAAAATGTTTTCCTCTGTACACTCCATTACTCTCAGGTCTTCTTTTGCACACAGCTTTTAGTAAACATTTACTTTAAAGCCTGAGCCTTTTAACAAAAAGCCAGATTCTGAAAGCTGAGCCATTTTCAGACTTAGAAACATGGGGACATGAGGCAAGCACACATCTTCTCTTGAATTTCCTCCCTACTGCTACTGATGTAATTAGTTTCTTTTCAGCACCAAATGCACGTGGCACTTGCAGCCCTGCTGCAAGTCCCTGCAGAGCTGACAGTCCCTTCCCTCTGCACAGCTTTCCAGGACGTCCATGTGATGATCTTTGTGGGCTTTGGCTTCCTCATGACCTTCCTCAAACGCTATGGATTTGGAGCTGTGGGTTTCAATTTCCTCCTTGCTGCCTTTGGGATCCAGTGGGCTCTCCTGATGCAAGGCTGGTTCCACTCTTTCAAGGATGGGAAGATCTTCATTGGAGTGGAGAAGTAAGGAAGAGCTGGGCTCTAGGATGGCACCTCTGGCCTGGCCAGTGGAAGAGCTGGAATGAGAGCCAAGCAGTTGGCAGCACCTGTCCCTCAGTTATGTCAAATACAAATCAGTCTCTAAAATGTTTTCCCTCCACATACTTCCACTTGGTTTCCACCTTTTAGTCCAAAGGTCCCTGCCATTGTGGTGATACTGCTCAAAGGGAAACTTGAGATGAGTGTCACCCCTTAGTGCTGAGCCAGGCACCAAGGGTGTCAGTGCTGAGAACATGTATCATCCACATTACCTGAATAATGTGGGGGTGTAAGGACGGGAGGAAGGTCAGAGGGAAACCCAGGGATGTCTCCTTATCCCTTCTTTGTTTTCAGGTGGGATCTCTAGAGCTGGGGGTAGATAAGAGTGATTTACAGAGAAGCATTTCCTTATTAAACCACAATTTTCCTTCCCTTTTCCAGCCTGATCAATGCTGATTTCTGCGTGGGCTCTGTGTGCATTGCCTTTGGGGCCATCCTGGGCAAAACCAGCCCCATACAGCTCCTTGTCATGACTTTGTTTCAAGTCACACTCTTTTCAGTGAACGAGTACATCCTCCTCAACCTTCTTCATGTAAGGTTTTAGGTAGTACCTGCTTTGTTCTGCTCCTTCCTCTCTGCACCTCTCAAAACTGTCTCCCTTTGCTATGGCTTCACCGAGCCACTGCCTTCATAAGCATTTAAAATGCAAGAACTCAGGCAGCAAAAGTAGACAGATTGTGAAGGAGAGGGGCAGTGGATCATACTTCCCTGAGAAGGGAGTTCTTCTGGGGCTTTACACATAAACCTGGCAATTCAGGAGCACTGGGTCCCTCTGTCAAGGGTGCAGACAAGCTGGGCGCGATGCAAATCAGGCCTCAGCTCCAGAATGAGTGGCAATTGCAGAAGCAAACCTCTGTTTTCCCATGGCTGCAGGTAAAAGATGCAGGTGGCTCCATGACCATTCACACCTTCGGAGCCTACTTTGGCCTCACGGTGACACGGGTCCTGTACAGACCCAACCTGGAGCAGAGTAAGGACAAGCAGGGCTCCGTGTACCACTCTGACCTCTTTGCCATGATCGGTGAGTCAGCCCTCATGTCGGGGTGCTGCTATATGGGGACCACTCAGCTGCACAGGGCTGGTTCCTCCTGCGTCTCTGAGAAAAATTGGAACCAGGATATGGAGTTGAGGAGCCCTATGTTCCAGAGGTCTTTCACCTTTAAGAGTTCCTCAGTTCCCTTCATCAGTGGCTGGGCTGAGATGGTGCCTGGAAAGACAAGGATGCATTTTGGTTCCCTTTCTCTGCCAGCCTTTCCTGATGTTGGTCTCATCGTGTGGGGTGTGAATCTGGGGAAGCAGGACTACGGGATGTAATTTCCCCCTGTGCCAAAATACCTACTTTAGAGGTTTTATTCCAATCCCTGTATTCTCTCTTTTCCCTTTCCCCTCCTCATCCCATCTGCCCCATCCCACCAGGCACGCTGTACCTGTGGATGTACTGGCCCAGTTTTAACTCAGCCATTTCTGATCATGGGGATGCGCAGCACCGGTCTGCCATTAACACCTACTGCTCACTGGCTGCCTGTGTCCTCACCACCATGGCCTTCTCCAGCATGCTGCAAAAGAAAGGCAAGCTTGACATGGTAAGATGGGAGCAGAGAGCCCCGCACTGCCCAGTGGACATACAATGAGGTTGATCAAGGATCCAGGAAACAATTGGTACTTGTACTTTGCTAAAGAGACACAGGGTTTCAGGGCATGATGGTGAAACCAGCATCCAGGCAGAAACTCTGAGGCTATACTGAATAAGAAGGTGGGAATGGCTCCTGCAGGGCTTGAGGTGTGGGGTGATGCCCTACCTGTGGTGGACCCGAGGCACAGCAGGAGCTGGACTTGCTCTGCTGGGCGTGTTGCAGAGCCCTTTTTGGCAGCGCTCCCCATCAAACAAGGCCTGCGCAGCAGCTCATGAGCAATCGGGGGGCTGACTTGTTAGATGTGTGGGTGACATGTCTCTGTGACAGCGGAGCTTGCGTGACACACGGGTGAGACAATTTCCATCTCATCACAACTCCCCACCCATATCTGTGGATGCAAAGAACGTGTGTGGTACGGGGAGTGGGAGTCTATGTGCACCTGTGCTACAGACAGAAGCTGCCTGTTCTTTTCTTGTTTTTCATCACCAAGTAGGAAAATGTGCCCTGATATTTCCTCTGGAAACATTTTCAGAGCCGATTCCCCCACTTTGCCATTTGCACCATCCCTGAGTAATTGCAATCTCCCTGAGATGCCAAGGCAGGGTGGTTGGTTCTGCAGGTCCACATCCAGAATGCCACACTGGCCGGCGGCGTGGCCGTGGGCACCAGCGCCGAGATGATGCTGACTCCGTACGGCTCCCTCATTGTCGGGTCCATCTCTGGCATCGTGTCCACCGTGGGGTATGTCTACTTCACGGTGAGTGCTGCTCGAGGGGTCTGCAGCCCTGGTCCTGCTGAGGACGCCAGAAATGGACTGACTTCCCTTTGACAGTTCCTGCTTTCCAGAATCCCTTATGAGATGCACTTACGACCCCTTTTACTGCCCCAAAATACTCAGGAAGTTTCAGACTCGCAACAGGAGCGTGTTTGGCAGATATGTTGTTAGATTATCTTGCGCTTGGCTCACATCTTTGTCTACAAGCCCTTTTAGCTCTTTAATGGGACACAGTATCACTCCTCTTTCTCTGCTTATCCCAGTCCTCCATGGAAGGAACTAATCCTTTCCAGGGCCATATTCAACTCCCTGATCTTTCTCTGCTTCCCTTCCCCTCAGCCTTTTTTGGAGTCTAGGTTGCACATTCAGGACACATGTGGCATCCACAACCTCCATGCCATGCCAGGCCTGATTGGGGGCATTGTGGGGGCCATCACAGCAGCTGCAGCCACAGAGGATGTGTATGGAAAGGAAGGGTAAGATGCCTCAAAAATCTTCCCTGAGAATAGTTTTTACCTGAAGCTCTGTGGGCTGGGAGCAGGGAGCAATTAACAGCTTTTGTTAATAGTTCAGAGTTGCCAAGAGATGCCCCTCAAAACATGGGGTGAACTGATTGTGTTGGGCTCACTGAACTGTAGCCTCATCTTATGCAGCTGACTCTTGGTGGCCTCATAAAGTGAGCCACAGTCCTGCTGTTTGGCATTATTCTGGGCCACAGTGGGAAGTGCTTCTCCCTCTCCCCTGCATTGTTTTGTGGGGCTGGGTAAGGCTAACAGTCTGGATTACAAAGTGAATATTTATATTTTGGGCTCCTCCTTGGTAAAGCTTTGCCAGGGGTCAGAGAAGGAAGTGAGTGGTTTTTTGGTCACTGCAACACTCTCCACTGCAGAAGAGGGATGGGGCTAGGGAAGAGTTCCCAAGAGAGCAGGGAAACACGGTTCCTCTGGAGTGTGTCCTGCCAGGGACAATCATCACCATTTCTGCCCTCGGCAGGTTCATCAAGGCGTTCGACTTCACCGGCGTGTACCAGACACGGACCCCCAGTATCCAGGGAGGGTTCCAGGCGGCTGGCATTGTGGTGTCTCTGCTGATGGCATTTGCTGGGGGGGCCATCGTGGGTAAGCCGGAGGGGGGCACGGAGAGGGAAGGGTCGAGCCAGCCAACAGCTGGAACAGAGGCATCCATGTGCTGCTGTCCACGGCCGGATGTGCCTTGGGGGGACGGCACCGACCACTGTGCCAGGGCTGCGTTTGCCCCCTTGGGGGAACCAGCCGCATCCCTCCTGCATCCCCCACGGCCCCCTGGCCACCGCCCCGCTCTCCTCCGTGCAGGGGGCATCCTGAAGCTGCCCATCTGGGGGGACGCCGCGGCCGAGAACTGCTTCGAGGACGACGTTTACTGGGAGGTGAGGGGGCGCGGGGCGGGGGGCACGAGATGGCGCTGTCGGCCCGCGGCCCGGCCCGGGGGGCTCAGGGGGCTCTGCCGCAGGTGCCGGAGGACGAGGAGAGCGACGTGTACCACATGCACAACCCCGAGAAGGCCGCCTCGCCCTGAGCCGCGCCCCGCCGCCGGCGCGTCCTCCGCGCCGCAGGACCTCGCCCCGCTCCCGGGGCCCAGGGATCGTCTTCTCGCCGTGACGACGAGGGCTCTGCCCTGCTCTGCCGCTTTTGGAACGAGCTGCCGTGGCTGTAATAAAGTCGTGCTCTTCTTTCCAGGCCTGTGCTGCCGTGTGTCAGCGGCCGAGCGGGCTGGGATGTGGCCCAGAGCCGGCGGCACAGCAGCTGCCAGGAGAGCTCTTGGCTGCCCGGGGCAAAGCGGAGGCGCTGGGACATTCCTGGTGCCTTGGGGACAGAGTGGGGGCATGAACGGTGGCAGTACAGGCTGGGGGTATTAGGCAGTATATTAGATAATGCAGTCTGGGAGATAGGTGCTTTGGGAGCTGGCCCCTTGAGATGACAACCGAGAAGGTGATGAGTCCCCACGGTGGGGGCTGAGCCCCTGTGGGAAGCACAGGCCAGGCTGGTTCTTTTTGAGGAGAGGATGCTGAGGTGCAGCAGCTGACCCTCTACTCATCCTGCCAGCCACGGCAGGGGTGGGCCATCTGTGAGTCCAGCTACACTTTCATTTGATGGCTTCTGCCATCACCTTCCCTTGAACTGCCCCTACTGAGGCCTTCATCAGCTCCTTGGGAACCTTGTTTGCATGTACGGCACAGGCTGGCAGGACCCTTTCCTCTTTTCTGGTTTCAGCCATTTCTTCCACTGTCATGAGATGGCTCCTTCCACTGTCTGATGCTATTTTGATGGGAAGAGGACAGCCCCTGTCTCTTAGCTGGACCATCAGGCTTCAGCCAGAGTTGGAGGAAACAGGGGTGAAAACCAGGCCTAAAATCCTGCATGTTTTCCAGGGTGATATAATGTGAGGAGCAAGAAAGGAAAGGGGG
>WBMY01009504.1:546866-569084 GCA_013397315.1 Donacobius atricapilla
GGAAGGAGGACGGCTGATAGGTCTCTTCACTGCGTCTAGGTGTAATTCTTACACCTGAGGGGGGAGTCAAAAGTAGCTATTCATATCCCCTTGGGATATGACACTCTCATTTTCCATGCTGGGTAAAGACAAAAACCCTTTACAACATGTTTCTGGAATTTGTCAGCAGCTGCCAGCAGCAGCATGTTAATTAAATGTCGGCAAAGATGGAAGCAAGAGGCTCTGCTCTAATTGGACACTTTGCTTGGTGGAGCTGAAAAACATTGTGACAGAGGAGGAGGTGCCATAACAGTGTGTTCCCCTGCCATGGCAGGGACGGGGACAGCCAGGCACGGGAGACACTCTCTCCTGTACATGCGTTGCCTCCATTTGGCCTGAAACAACCTCACCGTTGAAAAAAGAAGAGTACTATAAGGCCTAAAATCCTTCACAGGATTGGTCTCGACCATGGCAGCAGTGTGGGATGCAGGGAAAGGGCTGGTTGGCTAAGGAGAAATTCAGAAATATCATAGCTGGGCCATCAGGAGCTCCAGCCCACTTGCCAGCAAGTGGTCTATTGTGTATTTATTTTATGATGGCAAAGGCAGGTCTGACAGGGGTTAGAAATGGTCTCTGGAGAATGATCCCTGCAGAGGCTGGAGCATATGTTGAGCTGTATCCTTTCTCCAGGACAGGGATGGGAAAATACAGTGCATTTGTTTTCCCTGGGCTGGGATCTGCTGAAGGAGGGAGATCTCCTCCCAGATTGTCTGCACTGGAAAAGGGATATAACAGCCATTTTCTGCTCACAGCTTCATCCAGAGAGTGCATTAGAAACCACCACAGGGATGTTTACTGACAGGCAACATAGACAATGATATTTCAAAAAGGGAGTCCTGAACTTTTCCCCAAAAGTCTGCAAAATCTGAAAGCAGAAGCAGACCCTTTGGGCTCTGCATTTCCTACTGTATGACTGGACTGGTGTCTCTTCATCCACACCATCTGAGTTCTGTCTGTGTACCAGATAAGCTGTGTGTCCAACCTTCGGGGCCTCTGGTCTTTTCTCACAGCCGCTGGCAAGGGTCTGTGGGGTTTAGTAATGGCAGAGACTGGGTGACCCTCGTTGCCTCAGCAGGGTGACCAGCGCAGACCTCTGGTGGGGCAGGTCTGTGAGCCCTGGGAGAGGGTCCTGTGCCATGTGCATGTGCTGGAAGAAGAAGCCCTGACCCAGTTCCCTGGCCCTCTGGGCTGTGCCTCCTCCTCGTGGGAAGACACCTAAATTGCCCAGGCTGCTGGGCAGCGAAGCGTTTTATTGCCCGTGCTCTTGCGGGGTTGAGTCTGGTCTCAGTACCTAAATCACTCGCTGGGGCTGGCCGTGCAGTTTTAATTCCCTGGCAAACAATGCCGGGATCGGGCTGGTGCGTTTGAAGTGCAGTCGCGGCCCCAGCAGTGGACGGAGGGTTTCTCAATGGGGGAGCGTGGAGAGCAGGGGATTGGGCTGCTCCGGCAGGCGGGAGAACGTGTGAGAAAGGGGCCGTAGATACTCGCGGGGATTAGGTGGTACAAATTGGCTGGGAAGCACCAGAGGCATTGACCAAAGTTGTCCTGGGGCAGGTTCCCATGGGGGGGGTGGCTGAAACAACCTGCCTTCAAGGAGGCTGGAAGGCCCAGCCTGGCTGCTAATCCCCTGGGATCTCTGTGGCACGGAGCAGAAAAGAGGTTAAAAANGGCACTCCTGCTCTTGCAAGCTGCTGCAGAGATTTTGGCAGAAGGCCTTTGCTCACCTCTGCAGTCCCCCCTCTTGGTGGAGAGGGGCCCCATCTGTGGGTCTGCCCGGGACAAGGGGGATTGCCTGCTTATTATATCTGTGCCCACGAGTGTGTTGGTGTGCGCAGGTGCACATACACGGTGTCAACCCCAGATTTGGGCTGAAATGGGCTCCGTGCACACCCCAGCCACTGGCCACTGCGTATCTGCTGCTGTCAGCGTGCCCATGTGTACAAAGCCGCAGCCGTGCCCTCAGCCCTCTTGATCTTGCAGGACTGGCACACTGACACCCGCACTGCAGGTGCTGCTGCTGCTGTTCACACGCTGTTGGCCATGCGGCCGCTGTGCTCATCCTCCCACCTTTGCCACGCACACCCACCCACCTTTGGGCCGGAGCGAGCGCCTGCGTGTCCGGCCCGGCGTGTCCACGCCTGCGTGAGCGCCGCTCCGGCCCCTTCTGAAGGAGTGCTGTAAATTGTAATCAGATTAGGGCAGCCGGTCGCTTAGGGCCCTTGAAAAGGGCATACGTCCCCTCATCAGTACCTAGCATTGAGTCGCACAAAGGGTCTAAGTAACTCGGCAGGGGTCGGGCCCTCTGGAGCGCAGGGGAGGGGGCTCGCCTTTCTTTTCTCTCTGTCCCTTGTAATTATGTCAATTTGCTAGCCAAATTGTTTGCTTGAGTGGACAGTGGGGGCTTGCCCCCCTTCACACCTCCCCCCCACCCCTAACCCCATTCATGTGCTAATGTGGGAAGGAGCATGGCCTCCTGACTTCGGGAGGTGGCCGTCAGGGAGCAAAGCACAGGGGGGCACGGGCCAGGAGCCCCCCATTTATGTGCCCATGGACGGCTTGGCCTTGCAGCCCTGATGAACAGGGCTCTCCTCCTTACTTTATTCCATGGCAGGGCGTGCAATGGCCAACCAGCCCCAGGCAGCCCTGGTTTTTTCTCTGGCCACCCCTCACCTGTACCACATGCCCGCTCGGCCCGGCATCCCCAGGGCCAGGAGCCGTGCCCTCTGCACAGTGGTTTTCCCGGCACACCTCCCCACCCGTGCACCTCCCAGCATTTGCATATATTCTGCCTGCAAATCCTTGTCAAGGGGACCCTCTTTATTGCCTGTATAGATCACAGGGTGTTAGTTAAGGGGCTTCTTTGTATTGCCTCAGACAGCTGGGGTCATCAAAAGTCCTGTGGTGGGAAGGAGAGACAGGAGGAGGGGGGAAGCTCTGACAATACAGACTGAAGGATTAAAGGAGCATATAAAGTTCCTATTGAGTGAGACAAGAGGCTGTTCACTCCCAAGATTGACAGCAACCAGGAGGCAATTCCCAACACAATGTCCAATTAATTCTCTACCCTCTTCGCTGCCATCTCCTCCTCCCTCCTCTCCTGGGCTGGGGCATGAGCAGGGAAGGGCTCAAGCTAAGATCCTTGAGAAGGTAATTAATTATTCCTGACTAAGAGGAGCTTGCTGAGGTGCAGGCCAGTCCCCAGGCTCGCTGGGCATCCATCCCCCTCCCACAGGCTACCATCAGTTTGGGCCACTTTGGGGTAGTTTTCCTCTCTATCACAGAGCTGTCCCACCAAAGGTCCCTCTTCATGGCATGGGCTGGAAAATAACCTGGGCTACTGCTGAGCCTGGAAGAGGCAGTCTTAGGGCTAAAGCCAAGCTGACAGTGGATTGCAGCAGGACAAGGCAGCAGCAGGAAAGCCAAGGAGAAGGGCAAGGTGCATGACCAAGATGTATGGGCATGCAGAGCATCTGGGGATAGGCAGAGCAGCATGTGCCAGGCCTGGGGATTAGATTTTACCTGTGTGTGCAGTGGCAGTGGTTAAAGCAGCTCCACCTACCCTGGTTTTGTAGGGAGAAGTGGGTTTCTGGCAGTGAGGGTGCTCTGCTAGTGTTCCCTGGGCTGGCCATCCACACCGGCCCCCGTGCTGGGCATAGCAGGACATGTAGGAGATATTGTAGGATACTGTGTCTCTTTGATGTTTCCCCATGTACAGGAGCAGAATCTGGGCCACCGTGTGAAATTTCTGCAAGCCACTGAGTACACAAATTGTCTGACTAGTCTGGTTTGGTTTTTCTCTTACAAACATCTGAGCCCAGAGGGAGGAAAGCACCTTTCTCTGAGCTTGCCATCTTTTTCTTGGAATTCTGTGCTTCAATGAGGCTTCCAGATGTGAGTGGCCAAAGTCCTTCAACTGTGACAAACATCTTCAAACGGCCACGTGGACATTTTGGCCAGCCCATCTTCTACTGCTCTGCACTGACCCCTTCCCCTCTGCCACCCCTGCCCATGGCACTGAGGACGCCCTGGTCAGCACGGGTGGGGGACCAGTGCTGCCCTCCCTGCACACCTCAAGAGCAGGGGATGCCCTCAGGATGCCGGCATGGGGCTGCCAGTGGCTCGGCATCTCCTGCCCGCTCCCTCTCGCCACACACGCTCCCAGTGAAGTTGTTTGAAAGTCTTCCGGCAGTTTTCACGGCCAGGAATAACAGATTAGCCATGATCTGATCAGCCCAGTATCTAAGCTGTATTCTCCCTGCTGACAAGTATTTGAAAGAGGGGAGGGGCCACTTTCAGCCCAACGATGAATCTTTCACCGACAAGAAAAGACCCTTTTTTCTCCCTGCCAGCCGCGGGCTGCTCCGTGCCCTGTTGCTAAGCGAGACCCGGGGCTGCTGCTTGCACGCGGCCGGCTCCAGCCGGGCCCTCGGGTTAGCAGGATCAGGATATTCACACCAGACATCTTGTTTTTTACGGAGGGTGTTTCTTTTCTCACCCACCTCTGGCTGGCAAATAACAGCTCGCCAGCGAGGCCCGGGGATGCTCCTGCTGAGACAGCTTGCCCCGGGAGGAAAGGGAAAATGCAGAAGCTGTTGGAGGGCAGACTGGGGCATTGGGGTCAGGCACTCAGCCCTAAATATCTGGGGTTTGCTATCACACATGGGGCTGTCCCTATCTGGGCTGTGGAAGGGCAGCTGCCCCATAGCCCCCATGTCCTGGTGGTTTTGGGCACAGTGGGACCTTGGGGACATGGATTTGGAGGATGCCTGGTGCTGGTGTCCAAGAAAAACCTGGCTTGGCCTCTTGCAGGGGTGGCTCTGGGCATGGTATTGCAGGAAAACATGTGGCAGAGGAAATAGGAGAATAATCTCCAGGTTTGGGATGCTTTTCTAAGTCCCCTCAGCTTCCCTCTGCTCCAGAGCACCGTCTTACCCTGTCAGCACCAGCCGTGTGACCCTGAGAGAAAGAAGGGAAAGCACTAAAACAAAGGCTTCCAGGCTATTTCTGGAGCTGCCAGCATGAGGTGCCCTCGCCTAAGACATGGTGCTCGCACCTCCCTCCTCTCCTGCAAGGCAGCGGTACAGGGAGGACTGCAGGCTGCCAGGGCCTGGGCTGGCGCCTTCTAGAGCCCTGCCCGCCCTGCCTGCCCTCGCTCGCAGGCTGAGTGCTGGGGGGAGGAAGGAGGCTCTCCTTCGTTCGTGTGCCCCTCCAGTGGCTCTCTAATGCTGCTGCCGAGCCTCCCTCGCCAGCCCCGGGCAAAGGCATCCCAGTGCTACTGATGCACGGCAGCTCAGGCTCTTTGTGAGCAGCCCTGCGCAGGAAATCTCCCTCTCCACTGTTGTAGGAAGCCTGGAGAAACCTGCTCATTCCTACCTCAGCCCGGGAAGTCTTGCTTGACCTCAGACTCCTGCAAGCCCTGGATTTCCTGATGGAGGTGACCAGGGTTCGTTCCATTGACATGCAGGATTGTGGGAGAGGCACGCAGAGAGACTGTTTCTTTTTCCACGGGAAAGATAAACTGCTCTGGCAGAGCATCACAAGCTGTTCCCTCTCCTCAGGCCATGCCCTGTGCCCAGATGGTGCAAAAATCCTCAGGGAAAGATGCCAGAGGGGATATAAAAGTTACTGCTGCTTTGAGCAGCACAAAAAGGAAAGAAACCCTGAGCCTCCTGGTTTGAAACACAAAATGCTGGATCCATGACTGTGATACAGCCCCTTTCTGGATCTTTAGCAGCACAAAGCTGACAAACTGGCCTCTCTAGCCCAGTGAGCTCTTGTCCAGTTTGTGAAGGGTCCCTCGATGACTGAAGGCAGCACCAGTGCTGATGTCACAGGCACCTCCAGTGCCACGGGCAGTGGAACATCTTTCCCAGTACCTAGAGGTTGTCCTGAGTCACATCAGAGGCATGATGATTGTTTCCTGTCTTCCCGGGAACAGAAGTATCTATGTTTGGCATTCTGGAGGAAGGTGGAGTTATGGGTGCAGGTGTTCTATCAGTTTGTGCTTGCCATAGGCAGCAATGGCTGTGTGGGCTGTTCTCCATTCTTGGCAGAGGGCATCCACCCCAAATGAATCCCTCCTAGCCAGCTTCTGAAGGACATGCTCAAATCTCTCTAAGCTTGAGCCAGCAAAGCAGAGGCAAGGTCTGTTTACTTTTGAGGCTTTCACACAGTCCTGCCTAATTCTCTAATGTTACCCTTTTTTCCTGGCTGTTGGCCATTCTGGCATGGACGAGCTGTCAGCTTTGGGACCTTAGCAGTCCTCTGGTACTTCAGGCCATATTTCTCACTCCTTTTGTGTGTGTCTGCCAGCCATGAGTAATGTTCTCCACTTCACAGACAGGTCTCCTGCCTTGCTCTGCAGCCAAGAATCACCTGTGTGAATGAGCAGCAAGAGAGCTGGAGGGGATGAGGGGCTGGAGCACAACTCCCTTCATCCTCTCTTGAGGAGGCTGAATGACTTTTGACATACATCTTAAAGCTTCGTGGCCCATTGCTTGGTTAAACCTGCAAGAGGCCTCTGTTCCTCTTGGATAAACTCTCTGACTCATTGACTTCATCCTCTGCAATACAATGACCCAGTGCTCACACAATGGACATGAAGACCCATTTTTGACTGCCCCCAACTTTCACACTGTCATGGCACTGACCAGGTTTTTAGGAGCTCCATGTGCTACATAAAGGAAATCCACAGCATCAGAACAAATTGCTCCTGACTTTATTCCCTTTGTCTCAGTTGTATCTGCTGGCTTTGCCTCCAAGCCTTGGCTTTGCTTTGGGTTCTGCTTGGGCAGGTGCTGAAAGGTGCTTTGTGGAGGAGAGCAGGAGCATCCCATATGGTTTCACTTTTCTCGGGGGAATCCTGAACCACTAAAACAAATTTATTCTGTAACTCACTGTAGTCTTTACACTGGAAATGCTCTATAAAACCCTTGTTTGGGAAAGATGTGGTCTGCAGAGGGATTTGACTGTCCTCCTGATGGTCTGATCATCTGCAGGAGAGTACAAGAGCTTTTCCATGGCCAGAGCTGAGCAGCACTATGTCTTCCTGAGGAAGAAAGGAAAATTTGCCTTCAAGAACTAGCAGGTAAAACCTGATCTGAGAATTCATGTCCCAGTGATGAAATAAACCATTGTGCGGCAAAGAATAGTACACAATGTAAGCACTCAGGAAAGAAGAAAATAATTTTATCCTGATTTCTAGTGTCTTCCTGACTTGTGAGCACCCTTCCATACTCACACATGTCAGCAGAACACCATGGAGATATATTTATATGAAAATCCGCTTGTCTCCACAGCTATCTATAGCATTTCTTTCCATGCCCTTAGCTCCTGTGGCCGCGGGTTCAGTTTGCCTGTCTGGTTCCAGCGCCTGGAGCATCCCTGTGCAAAGGGACGGCATCAGCACCCTGTGTCCAAAGGAAACCAAAATAAAGAGGCATCATGGGATCCAGAATGGGAGCTTGGATGGTTTGGGAGCACATGGGGAGCCTTGAGCATCCTTTTCTGGGGCGCTGCTGGTAGGGAAGGGGGTCCCCCCACAGGCCTCCCTTCAGATGAGGGCCCCCGCTCAGAAAGAAGTGGCGGCACATCAGTATGCAGGAGTGGTCGCTGCTCGCCAATAAATTAGCATAAACCACTCTAGGAGGTAAATAGACATACAAGGCGCCAGTGTGTGCAGCGTGGGCTGTGGCTTTGTCTCAGCCCCACTATTGTCACAGCCCCTGCTGCACACTGACCGAGTGGGGCCGGTGTGGTGGGCTCTTACACTTTTGACTGCTGGATAAAAGGGGGGAACATAAAGAGAGGGGAGAACTTTTTTTCGGGGTTTTTATAAGTCCAGACGAAGTTACAGACGTCTGTTAAACGTCAATTACAGCTGAATAAAGACGTCTGCTTGAGGCTTAGTTATGGCTCCTTTCAGCCACCGAGATTTTTCCAGGGCTGGACCGGGATGCCTTCGGCAACCTAATTTGGAGATTGTAACTCTATAAACAGGCTCTGGCATTAATCAAGGCTGGTGAAAATGCAAATGACAGCATGGAGGGGGCTTGGGGATGGGTTGGGGTCCTGTGTCTTGCAACTCAGGGCAGGGAGTAAAAAGAGGGAAGCAAAGAGGAAGAAGAAAGGGACCATGCAGAGGAGTAGGGATCCATAAACAGAGAGCTTGGTGGGGTTTGCTGACTTTCCTCATGGTGCCCTGGGAATCTGGTCCCATCAAGACTCATCTGTATCCGACTCTGCTCCCACTGATTAACCCTTGTGGTGCTCCTGGCCACACAAGCCTGGTTGCCTATGTTTTTCCCACACCAAAGTCAAAACATAAAAAAACCCAGGCATTTAATGCTTTAAAATCCTGGAATATCACTGGCTGTCTTGGAGCATCCAGACAATATGAGAGAGGGTGTCAGGACAGTTCAGAGGCTGCAAGGAATGATTCCTTTTGGAAGGGTGGCTCGTGCTCTGCATGCCTCCCTGTTGCTTATTATGTGGCCTGTTGATGTTGTTTCCATTTTGTCATGGGAAAAAGGCCTCTGAGCTCCAGCTGGGTGAGGGGGGAATGAAGTCCCTGGTCAGTGATGTCCATGGCATTAATAGACACGCTGGTGACCACAGAAACCAAAACACACTTCAGACAGGACAAGATACATAAGGACCTTCTTCCTTCTAGGATACATCCATGTCAAGAGGCCAAGGGTGGCGGGGTGGAACTTTCCTTGGCCTCATTAGTAGTATGTTCTTGTGCCCTGGGATGGGTCAGTACCTGATGGGGAGAACCACATCCTATTGTATAGATGTGTCCTAGCCAGGGTATATGAGGAATAAGCCTGAAAATCAGAGTGGAAGCAGTGCAGATGCTGAGGGTTTGCTGTCTGATGTGTGCTGTGGAGGAGGCTCACTCCTCCCTCCCCCAGACTATGGCGCAGCCTTCTCATGCTCTGCCCTGGGGCTCAGCACTGTGCTGGCCCCATGTGCCATGTAGTGAGTGTGGGATGGATGGTCCAGAGGAGCTCCAGTCTCTGTTCTTCCCCCAGATCTTCCGGGAATCTTCTATTTTGGAAACATTTGAGAGGAGAGATGAGTATTTTAGAGGTGACAGTAGCACAGGAACCCCCTTTCCATTCCACTCCCTTGGGAAAGCATGTTCTCTCGTTTTCATTCTTTGGGGAGCATTCTCTCCCCATCTTAACCCCACTTCTTTTATTCTCTGTCACTCCCTCTCCCCCATCTCTTATGAGCACACACTTTCCTGTCTCCTCTCTGTCTCCATATCAGAAAAATCAAACAGGCAGAGAGGCACAGAAACCCCCAAGAGTCCCTTCTCTGTTTTCTTGGAGAAACTCTTGTCCATTTTCAATGGACCCAGAGTACCAGGTTTTTCCTTGGCCCATGGGGATGGAGGTTGCAGTCCCATTTATCTCACAGACCTGCCATGGGACTGGCATGAGGGGTTGACAGAAAGGGGGATTTATTGCGGAGCACTGAAACAGAAACACACATCCCAGGTCCTTCCCTTTGGGGTGATGATTAGGAAGGAGCCTGCTCCTCCCAAACCATTATCCTGACGCTGCTGGGGACTGAAACCTAATGCATATTCCCCATTTTTTTCTCCATCCACCCATGGCTTCACAGAAATGGGCTGAAAAACCACCAGCATGCTTCTGGAAAACATCTGAAGGATACCCTCCAGCCCAAAGAGAATCTACAGGATGGATTTAGGCCAGAAGACATACTGTTGATTATGGTTTATACACAGCTGAGCAGTTTTCCTGGTGAAGCATCCTGAGAAATCTGTAGTTGGTCCTGGGGAAGTGTGAATGAGGTGCTGTGCCAAGGCTGTGGAAACCCCTTGCTGGAAAGCGGCACATGTTCATGGGTGTCTTTTGCAGGATTTTATTTTTTTGTAGCAGGATGTGGTTCAGAGGAAAGCCAAGCGAAAGACAGGAGGGTGCAGCCTCGTAGGGCTGAAAAGACTGGCTTAGGCAGAGATGCAGAGCAGCAGGACATGAACAGGCATCTGGTTGTTACGGGCTGAACTGGGATTGCTGGTTCTCCAAGGCTGATGTTACCACGCAGTCACATCCTTTCACCTGGGAAGAGGGGTACAGGCAGATTTCTGGGGAGCTTACAGCACTTCCAAGGAAATGAAGGTCAGACCTTGCAGTGAAAAAGTGTCACTGAGTCCAGAAACCAAGAGACAACAGAAAAAAAAGGGGTGGAGGTGGGAAGGAGGATGAAAATGAGAGGATGATAAAGGGGGATGTGAATCAGGGCACAGAGCCAGCCCGGCGGACAACGCCCAGGGCTTCCCGAAAAAAATGGAGGATGGGGTGGACCAGCGACAGCTGGAAGATTTAATTGCTCCTCTCCACAGACCTGTTCGGCTCCCTCCCTCTCAGATCTGCATTTCAATATGAGAGCAGCAGTAAGTGGGATGCCGCTGGAAGGGGTTAGAATGATTAATCATTTAAAAAGCAAGATCTTAATTACAGGGTGCAATTTTTGCTATTTAAGGAGTCCATTAGTTTCCAGAAAGGAAAATATATATATATACTGCAGGTTATTCTCCTTTTGAAGAAAATGGGAGGGGGGGAAACCGGGGGGCCGCAGCACCCCGGCTGGCGTGGCCGCCCCTGCCTGGGCGAGGGCGTTGGTGTGCGAGGATGGCGAGGGGGAGGTGGTGTCATTTGTTCCCCGAGTGATATTTTTGAAGGGTGCTGGCTGCGAGCGTTCGCCGCGCTCAACCACGCGTTGGCACAATCTGTGCCGGAGCAGGCAGACGGCTTGTGCTCAGCCTCCCCCGGCACGGCTCCTCCTCCGCCGGCAGCGAGGGGAGTATCGGGCCGCTGTCAGCGCCGCTGACCCCTCGGCCGGAATAGCTCCCAAAGGATGTTTTGGGGGGTAATTGGCGCGATAACGTCTTGTCTGCTGGGAGCCAGGTTGAGACCTCGGGAGGCTCATCGTGCCCGCGGCTGGGACAGCTCCGATCGTGCTGGGGGGCTACAGAGCGCCTTGGGGCGCAGTGCTACCCCCGATGGGTGACACGGGGCATCGGGGCACAAGGACACCAGCTCAACTGGTGCTGGGAGCGGCGGCTGCGGGCCCGGCCCCGTCTCACCCCGCGCCGCAGCCTGGAGGGAGGTGACGGGGGTTAATCGCCCACCGCCTCCCCTCTGACCCCTCTGTGGGTTTTTCTCTTGTATGGTCATTTAGCCGTCCCCTGACACAAAAGGGAGCGATTAAACACAGCTCAGGCCCTTCATGCTTTAGTGGATTAATTTGCTGATCCCCCACGGATTAAAGGTCTCGACAGGATCAGCGGGAGCAGCGGGGCAGACCCCGGCGGGAGGAGGCCAGTGATAGTCCCGGGCAAGCTCCAGCCCGCAGCAATCCCCCTCTCCGGGGACCTCGCCTTGTCACCGAGCCATGTCAGGGTTCAAGGCATCGGAAGCTCGCCTAAATAGCGCATCCCCAGCCCTCCTGCTCGCTCTGCCGACAGCCGGGCGAGGCAGAGTCGCTGCCGGCCCTTGGCTCCTGGGAGCAGAGCCGGCTGCCAGGCACCCAGCAAAGGCGAACGGGGCAAGTGTGAGCGGCCGTTCCAGAGGAAAGGGGGAGCAGAGGTGATTTTGGGGGACTGCACCCCAAGCGGGGGGAGCGTGGTTACCCTCCCCAGGCCTGCGGGAAGCAGAGATTGCATCTGCCTTTAATTACTCCCTCTCTACATATCAGATGCTCGTGCACCTTCTGCACATGAATGCTGATTAATTGCAGGGTTAGGCTCCGAGGCAGGCCGGACCACATTATTTCTGATGTTTGCTCTTTTCACGAGGAGAATAAATGCCATGAATCCACAGTAATCAGTGGCTTTTAGCTTGTCACTCTTATGACACTCTTTACTTAGACCAGGAAATGGCAAATGTGGTGGAAATAAGAACTTTATTATCTTTCTTTTTTTCCTTTTCTCCCAAAAGGGAGGTGTGCAGTGAGGAGGGGGAAGAAGCTGGTAGGGGCATCTCACGGGAGAGGGAGAAAGCGGCTCCATTTTCCCTGTGCCGAGGAGCTGAGCTTCACCCTGCTCATGAGGAAGAGAGAAAAAGCAGCAGCATCTTCTTTGTGAAAGGAGGCTCTGGTGACACATCAGACTGGGGCTGTCCTGGAGCAGTGGTGGCATCCTGTGGACGGCAGAGCTGGAGGGTAGTGGGATCTCTGCTACCCTCCGTAGCATCTGTGGCCTTGCCTGAAATGCTGAGCTTGGGCGTGCACCGTGCAGCCGCATCCGGGCACTGACACCCACGTGTGCTGCATCCAGCCCCGGAGACACCCCATAGCCTAACCGGAAAGGAACAAGGCTGGGGAGAAACCCAGAAGGATCATCACGGAAAGGTTTGGGTTGGAAGAGACCTTAAAGATCATCTCGTTCCAACCACCTCGTTCCAAGGATGCCTAGTCTCCTGGCAGGGGTGAGCTCAGGGGGACAAGCAGCAGCACCCACAGCATCTCCCAACCCTCCCCCTTCGCCTTCCCCGGCCGGCAGGCCCCGTTCTCCTCCCAGCAGAGCCCCATCGGCTCAGGTGGGAAACCCTTTCACCGCCTCCCTCAATGCCCTGCTACCGATCTCATTGCCACCGCTTAGCTCAGTGCGAGGGCAGCCCTCGCCTTTTCAGCAGCGAACATCTGGCGTGCGGCGGGCGCCTGGCCACGGCCGCCCCGGCCCCCTCCCCGCGCCGCCCCGCCGGGGTTGCCCGCAATTAGGCAGCCCTGAGCCCCTGGCCCTGGCCCCGCTCAGGTGAGCGCCCGGTTCCGAGGATGGAGGTGTAATTAAGGTTAATCAGGGGGCCGGGGATCAGGGCGGTGGTGGGGAGACCCAGTGAGCCTAATGGCGGCCGTAATTAGGCAGCTGTGGAGAAGCGGTTAATGAAGACGGCAACCGTTAATAAAGCTCTTCCTGAGCAGCCTTCTGGCCCGGGTAATTGAGGGATTTGCAAGTGCCATCTCCCCCTTAACCCTGTAATGAGCAGGCCCGTGGCAGCCTGCGTTAACCCTTCCGGGGACGGAGGCGGTGGCAGCGGGGCGTTTGCCGCTCCGCGGGGACGCGCCGGCAGGGCTGTGGCCGTGAGATGCGGGTTTGAGCATCTCCCTTTGCCACCGGGTCCCCAGGGCTCCCTCTGCCCCGTGGCTTCCCCGGGAGCCCTTTGAGCCGCGCTCAAAGCGGCTGGCAGAGACTTTTCTCGCAGATGCTGTGGTTTCCCACGCCTGCCTCGGCATTATGCAATCCCCCCCAGCCCTCAGCGCCCCCCCGGCCCCACCACCCACCAGCGCCGGGATGTCATCATCAGCCCAGGCCCTGGGAACCCACATTGTTAGCTTAGTAAATAGAGAAATCCCCACTCAAGCATTGCAAATGAGGGCAGAGGGGGAGCCGGGGAACCGCGCCGGCGGGCCGCAGGGTCTCTCCCCTCTCTCTCTCTCTCTCTCTTTGAGTTGTCAGATGAATTCAGTGGTTAACAAAGAGCAAGGGAGGGAGCTGAGCTGCTGTCGCAGCTGGGCAGGGCGGTAAGAAGAGGCAGGACTGCAATGCCACCACTCCAGCGAGCAGCCTCGGCCCTGCAATACCTGCTGCAGGTGGGCAGGAGCCCAGTGTGCCCCCTGGGCTGGGCCTGCCTGAGCATCAGTAACTCTGCACCCTGAGGCTCGTGCTGCAACAGGGGGGACAGCTGGGGAAAAGCAGGGGGGCTGGGGACACATCCCATCCTTGCTTCGCTTCTCTGCCGCTGGTTCTACTTGCATGGATGCAATTCCCCAGGGAAGCTTGGGTCCTTGCTGAGGTATGGGGACCCACCGTACCAAAATGCTTGTGAGCATCCTGAATGTGTCAGAAAGGAAGTGAGGCAGATCAAAAGACATTGAAATGCTTTTATTTTCATCTGAAATAAAAAAAAAAAAANCTGGGTAGAAACCCAGAAGGATCATCACGGAAAGGTTTGGGTTGGAAGAGACCTTAAAGATCATCTCGTTCCAACCACCTCGTTCCAAGGATGCCTAGTCTCCTGGCAGGGGTGAGCTCAGGGGGACAAGCAGCAGCACCCACAGCATCTCCCAACCCTCACCCTTCGCCTTCCCCGGCCGGCAGGCCCCGTTCTCCTCCCAGCAGAGCCCCATCGGCTCAGGTGGGAAACCCTTTCACCGCCTCCCTCAATGCCCTGCTACCGATCTCATTGCCACCGCTTAGCTCAGTGCGAGGGCAGCCCTCGCCTTTTCAGCAGCGAACATCTGGCGTGCGGCGGGCGCCTGGCCACGGCCGCCCCGGCCCCCTCCCCGCGCCGCCCCGCCGGGGTTGCCCGCAATTAGGCAGCCCTGAGCCCCTGGCCCTGGCCCCGCTCAGGTGAGCGCCCGGTTCCGAGGATGGAGGTGTAATTAAGGTTAATCAGGGGGCCGGGGATCAGGGCGGTGGTGGGGAGACCCAGTGAGCCTAATGGCGGCCGTAATTAGGCAGCTGTGGAGAAGCGGTTAATGAAGACGGCAACCGTTAATAAAGCTCTTCCTGAGCAGCCTTCTGGCCCGGGTAATTGAGGGATTTGCAAGTGCCATCTCCCCCTTAACCCTGTAATGAGCAGGCCCGTGGCAGCCTGCGTTAACCCTTCCGGGGACGGAGGCGGTGGCAGCGGGGCGTTTGCCGCTCCGCGGGGACGCGCCGGCAGGGCTGTGGCCGTGAGATGCGGGTTTGAGCATCTCCCTTTGCCACCGGGTCCCCAGGGCTCCCTCTGCCCCGTGGCTTCCCCGGGAGCCCTTTGAGCCGCGCTCAAAGCGGCTGGCAGAGACTTTTCTCGCAGATGCTGTGGTTTCCCACGCCTGCCTCGGCATTATGCAATCCCCCCCAGCCCTCAGCGCCCCCCCGGCCCCACCACCCACCAGCGCCGGGATGTCATCATCAGCCCAGGCCCTGGGAACCCACATTGTTAGCTTAGTAAATAGAGAAATCCCCACTCAAGCATTGCAAATGAGGGCAGAGGGGGAGCCGGGGAACCGCGCCGGCGGGCCGCAGGGTCTCTCCCCTCTCTCTCTCTCTCTCTCTTTGAGTTGTCAGATGAATTCAGTGGTTAACAAAGAGCAAGGGAGGGAGCTGAGCTGCTGTCGCAGCTGGGCAGGGCGGTAAGAGGAGGCAGGACTGCAATGCCACCACTCCAGCGAGCAGCCTCGGCCCTGCAATACCTGCTGCAGGTGGGCAGGAGCCCAGTGTGCCCCCTGGGCTGGGCCTGCCTGAGCATCAGTAACTCTGCACCCTGAGGCTCGTGCTGCAACAGGGGGGACAGCTGGGGAAAAGCAGGGGGGCTGGGGACACATCCCATCCTTGCTTCGCTTCTCTGCCGCTGGTTCTACTTGCATGGATGCAATTCCCCAGGGAAGCTTGGGTCCTTGCTGAGGTATGGGGACCCACCGTACCAAAATGCTTGTGAGCATCCTGAATGTGTCAGAAAGGAAGTGAGGCAGATCAAAAGACATTGAAATGCTTTTATTTTCATCTGAAATAAAAAAAAAAAAACAAAACAAGGACAATGGAGCTGTTTTTACAGAGCGACGGTTCTGCTTTTCTGAGTGGGGCGTGAAAATCACCTGGTGAGTGGAGCTCCCAGTGCTAGCTCTGACAGCAGTGATGCTACTTAGTCTGTAGTCCAGCAAAGCCTCTCTTGGCCCTACCAGGAGTTTTCCTTCACCTCTCGCCAGGGATCTGCCTCCTGTTTCCCTCTAGTTCTGTGTTTCTGTATGTGCAGGGCGGTGTTGAGAAGGGTGCGCAGCCCCCTTTGCAAGGTGCACAAGGGCCGAGAGCAGCTGGGTGAGTACATCCTGCTCGGCATGAGTGTCTGGAGCCAGACTCCATGCTGAAACTGCTGCAGACAGGGCAACTGGGAGTCTTCAAAACCTTTATTAGGATGTGGGGGTGTGGGTGCCCTGCTCTGCCAGTTGCTTTAGTCTAAAGCCAGAAAAGGTCACAGACTTTCTGGCACTGTGAGCAGCGATGCTGTTCATGGTGCCAGCAGTGCCTGAGGTCTCACTTCCTCCCGGAGTGCCCACGGAGCTGCTGTCCACCAGAATTCCAAGGGTGGGCACAGCCAGAGGGTCAGGAGGAGCCATGAGCCCTTGGCTGGGAGTTGGCATCCAGAGGTTAGCGGGTGAGAAAGGAGCACAGATTCAGGGCTGTTCTCTCTCCTAATAAAAAGCTTTTGCTTTTTTTTGCATCCACCAGTGGATGGTCATAGAAATCTGCCTGGAGGGCACATTTTCCCAGGCCATGGTGATTTGCAAGGGGTTGAAAGACCTCAGTCTTTGATTTCTAATGCTAACCTGGCTTCATTGAGCTGTTTTGTTAAACTCTTTAAATTGTGTATTTCCGTTATAATAACATGTTTGTTTTAAAATAAAAAAGACCCTTTTAAGATAATAGCAAAAATCTTTCATTCTGTGTCTTTGTCCCTGGTTTTAGCTGCTGCAGCTGGATTAGCAGTGGATGCAGGAGGCTTGGGGAGCCCCTGAATTCCTGCCAGGGTGTTCGTCAGAGCACTGGCAGCTCAGCCACTCTGGTAGCTTGTGCCATCAGGTGCTCCCAGCACAGGTGTCCCTGTATGGGGAGTGAGCCCCAAATTCTACCCCATTTTGGGGGTACAACTGGCGTCTGGTGCCTCCATGCCATGAGTGCCCACCCTGTGCCTGCCCCCAGGTAGGGACAGTCTAGTGTGGAACACCAGCCATTATCTCCAGGCTTTCCAGTGTGTCACATGGTGCTGCAGCCTTCGACTTGCTCACATTCTGACCTCTCCCCAGGTCTCTTGGGCTCTCCTCAGGTTATTCTCATGACCAGATTTACTGCTGGTTATACTGGGGGGATTGGAAGGAGCCAAAACCCAGACTCATGAGACAAACCCAAAGCGTGGGCAGATGTTTGTCCTGCCCTGTAAGACAAGTGTGTGTGGAGGGGTGGGGAAGAAGATGCTGTGATGAGAGAGCAGCTCAGAGCAGTGGTTGTATTCAGGAAGAATGAAGAAACCTCTCCTTGCAGCCCTGCAGTTTCAGGGCTCCAGATGCTTCCTACCAATGCCAGAATGGTAGGAAGCAACCATGCTGCAGGGTCAGGAGAGCTCCCAGGATTTTCCAGGCACACCCACGTACCTTGGGAAATCAGTGGTGGCTCAACCTGCATTCCTCCATTCCTCCCTGGTCCCACGGGCTGACCCTGCAGGGACACTCCCAGCCAAGCACTGCCATTCATCCGCTCCTACAGTGCAGCGTCACCAAGCTGGGAGTCAAGGTGAAAAGTCACCTCCAAGCATTAGGATGGCTTTCTCTTTTTTTTTTTTTGAGAAGAGCAAATTCCTATTGAAACATAAATAAAGGGAAGAAAAAGAACCATTAGAGACCCAGTGGTCTCCAATAGCTGGTGGCTGCTGGCGTTGAGCATCTCCAAAACAACCTGATAACAAATATATTCTCTCAGCAGCAAACCTACTTTGGCAGATCCCACATCAAATGAAATATGTAGATTTTTCATGAGAAGGCTTTTTTTTTTTTTTTTGGCTCATTGCTCTATAAAACACATTTACTCAGTCACATACAAAATACATTTATCCAGTTTCTTTAAAACAAACAAAATAACCTGTCCTCTCCATCTGGCCCCTCTCTCTGCTCCTTTCTAGCCTGGTCTGCTTCCCTATTCCTCGCAATATGGAACATGACAGGGTATTTTCAATGCTATTTTTGTCCGTTGTGTCATAGCTTATATTTAAAATAGCATTTAAATCTGCCAAGTAGTGCGGTGTTTTAAACTGCTGTCAGACTGAATTTCTCCTCCTACATACCACAGATTTCAGCTACGACTTAAAGACAGCTGAGGGAAGCTTTTGAGGAAGGGGGGAGGTGGAGGTGGTTGGGGACCAGATTGTCTGCAGGTGTGAGGACAGTCAAAGGATATTAATAGGGTAAAGGCATGCTGGAGAGGGGACACAGACCCAGGGAAAATCAGGGAAGGTGCATGGGAATGAAACTGCCTTTCCAAAGGAAGCTCTTGCTTGGGACAAAAGGCTGTGATGGTGAGACCAGGAGGCTGCACCCAGCAGCTGTGGAAATGCAGGGAGCCTCTGGTCTAAGAGTGAAATGAGAGACCCCCATAAAGGGATATTTGCATTTGGGGTTCACCTTTCAGGTCCTAAAAATAGGATCAATTGAGCCTTTAGTAAGGGTAGCCCGAAGGCAGGGGAGGAGTTGTGCTGTCTTGCTTGCGTTGGGGTTTGTTCCCCCTTTCTTCATCGTTTAATTTTTGGGACCTAGCTGACATTTGAAACACGCTGAGATGAAGTAGTATGATCACTGTCCATGGTCATGGGAAAGGGCCCATTCCCTCTCTTTACGCTCCTGGGGATCTGAAAGTCAGCTGGTCCCTTCCTTCCCCACCATGAATAAACATTGCAGCCATCCCCAGCAGAGCTGGCTTGGTTGCAATCATGCTAGAAACTTCAGCGTAGCCTTTCCCAGGCGAATCCTAAGCCAGTTCAAACATTCACGACCCTTCTGAAATCATCTCCCACTGAAGGAGATGCTCCAGATGTGGATCTTCTCTCCCATCTGAGCCCAAATTGTTTCATACATTCAGTCTGCAGCCCTTTAGTTTAAGTGCTGTTGTGTTCCCTTGATTCCCTGTTGTCCCTTTCACATTTCCCCTTCTATCCGTGGGCACACCCCAGCAGCGTGATGGGTCCTGAGTGGCACCTCCCACCCTCATTGCTCTGCTCCAGGAGCATCCTGCCTTGCCTGCCCATGTCATAAGAAGATGCACCACATCACTGCTCGCAGTCATGGGCACATGAACAGCACAGGGATGCCCAGGCTGTGGTCCCTGTCACTTCAGCTGCCCCCGCTTTCCTTCCTTCCCTTTCTGGCTGCTCATGTCTCTGCTGGGCTCGGCTTGACAGCCTGCATGGGGATTGTGGGTACCACAGGGAGGGGCCGATGGAGCTGGGAGCATCCCCACACCACGCCCGGCAGGCACCTGCCGCCCCACCCTGCTGCACAGGGGTTCGGTGTCTCTTCTTCCCCGTATCATTTTTGGCTGCAGTGGAGGTCTGAAGCAGCCCCACCAGAGCAGCTGGTGTTCAGGAGAGGTCTCCTCCTGCGCCCCTCTCTCCTCTGAGAGCTCCACAGGCTCTTAGGGGTCTCAGAGGGTGCAGAGTCTCTCCCAGTGCCTCGCTCAGGCCTGCACCTTCCCCAGTGCTCACGGGACCCATGGCAGATCCTGATGGCTGCTTGATGCTCCCGGATGTCTGGAGGGATGGATATTTCTTAAGGTGCCTCCAGCCTGCTGGTGACCCTACTTTCCAAAGAGGGCTTGGGTTTCTCTCCTGCAACTGTCCAAGGCTCATTTCTTGCTCCATCTCTGTTGGTGTCTCACCCTCTCTTGGGACACGTGTGCCTGCCATTGAAATCTCCTACCCGTCTTCTTCTGTCAACACCACCTAAGAAAGGGACAGATTGAAAATTTAGCAATGTGTCCTCTGTGTCAATAACTCCACCTCATCATCTCATGGGTGGCACAGAGATCTGCTCACCCATCTTCTCCCTGCTCCTCATGCAGACTTCCTCTCCGCCCTCTCCCCTTCACCATCTCCCCTTCTGCCTGGAGTTTTCCACTGCTCACCCTTGTTCCCAGAGGGAGAGGTGACCCTTCCCAAAACTCCTTGTCATGTCATGCAGTGCCACAACCCCTGACACATCCCTGTGCTGGCCCCAAAACCACCTCTGTCCCCCGTGTGCCAGGATGGCAAAGGCATCTCTGTTATACCCCTCAGCTTTCTGGGCTGAGACAGGACAGCCATCAGGATCTCTTCCTTTGGGATCGCCTCCTGTCTCCAGTTCGGTCCCATTCTTTAGCTCAGTTCAGAATAGGATGAGGCACCGTGAGTGGGGGTGCCTGGTTGGGTTTGGTTATTTATTCCCCCCAAAAGCCATGGCTAGGGAAGGGGTACGGCTGGCTCCGCGATTACATCGTGCCGCGTTAATCAGCCGCATTAAAATTCCGAGACAGCTCCTGCCAAAGTGGCTGCGCGCCGTGCAAGGTGGCTGGGAAACGCCGGGAGCCGTGACAGGCAGGCGAAGGCAGACAAAGAGCTCGCTCCGTCACTCCGGGTCTGCTCCGGGAGGAGAAAACCAACACACACCCTCCGCTCCACATCGCCGCGCAGCCCACGCTGCCCGGACACAGGGATGCTACCAGAAAGCCCCAAGCGAGCGAGCGTGCGATGGCCAGCGAGCCTGCCCGTATCCCAGCACCATCCCAGCGGATGTCTAGGCTGGATGAGCATCCTGGCTGACCCCGTGGGGATGGGTGGTACCCGCACGGGGGCTGGGATGTCTCGGTGGAGGGGACCACCGGCTCTTCAGCCCCCGCCATCCCATCCCTGCGAGCGTGGGGGACGAGTGTCCCCGCGGGGTGTGAGGCCCAGGGCGAGGGGCCCCCCGGCCGTGTCCCCCTGCGGAGCCCCTGCCAGCTGTAGTAATGCGTTTTGCCACAGGGTGCCACTATGGCAAAGCTGTAAGGCCGCCGAGCCCGCAGCCCCGTTGTGTAAGGATACCTGGCGTTACTCGCGTTACTCGTGGTTTCCTTCTTCCCCTCGGTTCACATCTCCCCTCATCCACCCCGCAAGGAAACTGCGGCAAGAGCCCCACAAATATTCATCCGAAGGGGACAGCGCTGCCGGGTGACCCTTGCTCTGCAGGGCAGAGGAGGGGGTGCTGCAACCTGCTCTGAGGTGCCCTGAGAGTGACACATTGGAGACTGACATGCTGTGTTGGCATTATTCTGTCTCCACCAGACCTGGCAGGGAGGAGAGATTTTGGAGGCTTTGTGGGACCTTGTGCCATGACAGTGAGTGAGGGGGATGCTGTGTAACACAGATGTCCAGGAACAATACTCCAACCATGCTCCTCTCCTGCATTTGGGATGTTGGGCTCTGGGGATTCAGCTCCCCAACAAAGAGGGTCTGGCTCCGTTTCTAGGGAGCAAGCAAAGGGCCTGGCAAGGCTACGGCCACTTGTCTCCTCCAGCTTTTCTCCGAGGATGGATCTGGCCAGCCCTGTCCTTCTGCAGCTAGGCCTGTGAACTGCCTGAGAGAAAGGGGAATGCTGCAGCGGGGGCATCTCATCCCATCCCATCCCATCCCATCCTGTCCCATCCCGTCCCGTCCCGTCCCGTCCCGTCCCGACACACTGTAGGAGTGAGAGGCTGCGACCCACGCCCTGAGTTTCTCTTTCCCTGGCACACTCCAGTCCCTTCCCTGGCTCCCCCCAAAGAAGAGGCTATGCCAGGGGGCAGCTCAGATCGGCACCCACAGCAGCACCCAAAGAGACCCACTCTGCAGCCACGCGAAGGGAATGGCACAGCTCACCCAGGAAACGGAGCTGATGAGAGCCATGCAGGATCTGGCCATGAACCTGAGATTTTTTAGGGTGAAAAGTGCTCTGCAAATGGCAGGCAGTGGGATCCTACGTGCTGCATCTGCCGCGGGCGGAGAGAGAAAGAAGATTCTCTTCTTCTCTCGCTAATAAAGTCTGGCTGAAATGACACAGTATAATCAGTGTTTACCTGGGAGTTTACATATGGTTTGTTGTAATTATAGTTTCAATTCCTGCTTTTGCTTTTTTTTTTATTTTTTTTTTCCTAACATCTATTTTTCAATCAGTAAAAGTAAATACTATTTTCAGCCCAATGTAATTCTTCCACTCCCGTGGCCACAAACACAGCGAGGAGAGCGATTCCATTTGCGCGCTGTGCAATTGAGCAGAGAGAGGAGCCCGGCGGCTGCAGAGCATCAGCGAAGCCACGGCCAAGCGGGGACCTGGAGACATGGGGATGAGCCTCTCTTCCCCAGCACGAGTCCCACAGGGCCTCCACCCCACCCGGCAGGGCTACCTTTGCTGGTAAAAATCAGCACCAGACCCAGACATTGCTTCTCATCACATCGGCATCGCTAAAACCCCAAAGCTGCCTGGTCAGAGACAGTGGGGAAGGGATAAGAGCCATTAGGTGCAGCATCATTTATTTCAGGGCTGGCAAAGCTTTGTTCCAGCTTGGGGATTGAGTTGGCACTAAAAGCACTGCGATCCCCAAGATTTAATTTCCTCCCCCCCCCCCCCCCT
>WBMY01009504.1:569089-580466 GCA_013397315.1 Donacobius atricapilla
CATTTTTATGTGTGTGATTAATAACAAAACAAGGATGCCGGTGTCAGGTCCCCTTCTTCACCCAACTATTGTCACAGACACACGCTGATTAAAACCACCCGGCCCCCACCGGTTCCTCCTTGTCCATCCATCAGCCGCTCCACGGACAAACTTCAACATCCCACTCCTAGCCCACAGCTCCATCCGTGTGTGTTCTGACACCCTGGGTTTAAACCAATATTGGACATTATTTGGTGTGCGCATACCCACCTTTAAATGTATATAAATAGGTGTATTTATTTATGCTATGCATCTAAATCCCTGTAAAAGCAATTGGGAGCTTTGTCTCAAGGAGGGATTGGGCGTTATTGGGATGCAGAACAAACACGTTGCCCTAGAGACACATGGAGTGTTTCTGCCTCGGCCACTCCAGTTGAATATTTGCCGGTTCAGGCAGGGTTTGAACTCGGTGCCAAGGCACAGCCGCTGCCGGAGGCCGGTGGGCAGGTGGGCAATGCTGCCGAGAAGGGGATCAAAACGGGACCCTTCTCCTGCCTAGAGGGTCTCAGCCCCTGAGGGGAATTGAGCAGAGGCCAGAAGCCCTGCCTGCACCCCATCCTCATCATCCTTACTTTGAGGTTAAAAAACAGGTGATGAGGATGCTTCTCCCGGAGCTCTGTCTTTGGCCTCCACTCTCCCACATGCCCTGCTCCCCACGAGGGGAATTACTGGGGTTTTTACCACATCGAGAAAGGGCTTTTTTTCACCCTGGATGCACATGCTACCCCTCTGAATATCCCTGGGAGAAAAGGGGAATTGTTTCAGCAAGGACTTTGGAGGCTCTTGCCCCCAGGGCCCCAGCATGGCAGGCAGGGAGCTGGGGCTGGGGCTGTGCAGGAGCAGAGCCACCCCACAGCAGCCGCGGCTCCCTGGGCCTTTGGAGTGCAGCTGCACCAAAAAATGCCCATCCCAAAGCATGGGCGGCTTTGGCTGATTTTAATTCAAGGTGAGTTTGGGTTTTCCAAAATAGGAGGAAGGAGGGGGGATATTCACTGGGTCAAGGAAAGCTTCCATTTCCTGCCACTGCCTGACACTGAAAAGAAAATTAAAACCCAAGCAATGCTTTTAAAAATACAATAAAATAAAATTGTTCTATTTCTCACAAAAAAAAAAAGCTCTTCTCACCAATCCCAAACATGAATATATTTTCTTAGTATATTTCTTAAAAGTCTACCACACTCAACCTTTTTCCCCCCAAATTAAGAATGAGCTGGTTTAAACTCTCACCCAAAATATTTATTGCAAGGAACAAAGATATTGGAATCGTCTCCAGTGCTGGATTTCAATTCTCCCTTTCAGGCTTTTATCTTTTCAATCCAAATTTCAGTGACAATTATCTGATTTTGATTGACATTAAAATTATTTATTGTCACATTGTAGCTGTTTAATAAATTGTGCCTGCTTTATTTTTTGGCTTATAAATACTGTATCTTTACTACCTTGATACTTAATTCAGGGGAAGAAACCACTTCTGAAAGCAGGCAGCAATAGTCTTAGCTCAGGCAAGATATAAAAATGCCTTTTTACACACATGAACCTGAGGAAAGAGCTGATTCCACCTTTTTACTAATTTATACATTTTAAGTCTCTCTGATTTATACAATTTTGCTTTATTTTCCAATGGTAAAATATGCTTCTCTGAGCTCTCTGTAAAATGATGATTATTTTAATCTCCTTTCATTATTTCAATAAATATTTGTCAGGAACATTTAAAAAATCAGGAAAACAATTCATGACACTTTCGTGATCTAGATTTGAGACATTTTTCACCATTCTGGAAGTGAGTTCATAAAAAAAAAAGGGGGAAAAAAAAAGGGAAAAAAAAAAAAACAAAGCCAGACGACATCCATTTCAGAGTGCCATTTAAATCTGGGTCCCTTTGCAAATAATGTTTTTTTTTTTTTTTTTTTTAATTTCCACAAATTACTAAAAGTTAAAAGAACCATCAGCCCATTTTACTATTAAAAAAAAAAAAAGGAGGGAGAAAGAGAGAGAGAAAATTTAAAAAAAAACATGGAAAAATGTAGCCCTTGTAGGATAAACCTAAAACGGTTCATTTTCAGAAATATTTCCCTGAGTGAAAAATGTCAAGCCTGTGTCCCACATATTTTTTTTTAGCAGGAGGTTCCTGCCTTTTTGATCTGGATGCCAGGGGGGTGCTGAGGGGTGCTGGAGGATGCCAGTGCCCCAGGGATGTTCTAGGGACACAACGTCTCAACCTCCTGCCTGCAGCGGGCAGAGAAGGCTGTTTGCCCACTGTCTGAATGTCCTGGAAACATTTCTGGGGGGACCCTGTTGGCAGATAAAGGAGGTATCTGCCCGGGGGGAGTGGGTTTGTTCCCTGGGCCTGTAACTGTGCAAATCGGGGTGGAGAGACCAGGACCCCAGCTGGGCTCGTGGGAGCAAGGGAGGGATGCAGGGCAAGGCAAGGAGCAAGGATGCTCTGCAGGATTCAGTCTTGGGGATCTCCCGTGCCCACTTCTCAATTCACAGAGCCAGTTCCACGCACCAAAACTATCCCAAAGCCCAAATCTACTCCTTAAATCTACCTGGGTTTGATTCCATTCCATTATTGATGCTGCTATTTCAGGGCAGCGTTACGGTCCTGTGGAGAGCCCCCAGGGAAAGGTGAGGCCTTTCTCGCAGGGACACGGGGTGGCTTTGGGGACACAGACTCTCACCCAGTGCCAGAAGGACAGGGGGCTGCCCCGGGTCTCCCTGCTGATCTTCTGTGCCGCCTCTCCCAGTGCCAGGCGGCCGCAATGGCTCTGGCAGCCACATTTGTTTACGGGCTGAATGTGTATTAAAATGGTTCATTATTTTCCTGACTGGCAGGTTTCCAGGGTCTGTGCTAGTTAATAATTGCTGCCAATTAAACCTTTGCAAAATATGCATTGCAGGGACGGGGATGGGGGGGAAACAACACGTGAGGATTTCTCCCGAGCCCACGGATGGCTCGTGCTGCTGCGGAGGAGCCCCGTGGTGCCTTGGGGACACGGTGTTGTATCGCTGCTCGCCATGGGAACCTTCCAGGGATGGGGCAGCTAAGCCCCCGAGATGGGGATCCTTGCAGGGCTGTCACTGAAAAGGGATTTGTCTCTCTATGGGGCAAAATTTGCAGCCGGTGGAGGGAACAGGGTCGGATCCATCGCAGTGGCTCCCTTGACCTCTCAGGAACCAGCCTGCCCATCCCAAGCCCTGACCTGCACACTCGCCCTGAGGATGGGTGTTCCCAGGGTGGGGAGCCAGGGCTCAGGACTTTGCCCTGACCCCAGGCATCCCACTGCAGCTCCAAGAAGGTTTCTTTTTAAAGGACAGCTCCCTCTTTTCCTGTCTTTCCACTTGTTCCCTTCCGCTGCTGGAACACCCTCTGTGTTTGCAGGCCAGCAGAGCATCACCTCTGAATTCCACCCCGATCCCACTCCAAACCCAGCTCCATGCACAGCCTGGAAATAAAGCTTTTCTCAGGGATAAAACACAAGCAAACCCACATGGTCCAAAACCCACCTGGGGCTGGGTCAGCCCAGCTCCTTCCACCTGTGACCTCGAGTGTCTTTTACAAGCCATAAAGATGTGAGCACATTTCCCGACCACCGCTTGAAAAGCAGCCAAAGAACAGGAATAAAGAATCATTATTTAGTGAACGCTCGCGCCACTCTTTGAAGCTGGGAAGCTCGGCAGAAAGGCTGGGTGTTCAGGCGGGCTGTGGCTATGGGAAGGCTGGGGGGAATGTTTCTCAGATGCTAAAATCGCTCGGAGAGATGCGGGAGCGGGACTGCGTTCGTGGGAAGGACGGCTGACGGGGAACCGCTGCCTTTCAGAAAGGCAAATAATCGCAGCCTAGGTTAGCTCTTCTGTCGAGAGAATAATTGTGCTTCTAAAGGCTCTGATATGATGAGCAGCACTGCTTTGAAATCGAAATAAATACATAAATAAATCAGAGATCTTGGACTGATTAAGGCAATTGCTTCCCTTGCTTTTGCAACCCCTTTGGGTCCTGGTTCCCAGAGCCAATTACATATTTAAAAAGTTTCTCTCTGGAAAAAAAAAAAAAANAAAAAAAAAAAAAAAAAAAAAAAGAGGACTTGCAACTCTAAAATAAAGTTTCTTTGTGGTTGCCTAATGAACAGCAAGGGCCAGGACAGTTTACAGTTATTAATTGGTTTTAAATGGCTCCAGCTCTGTCTTGAACCATCTTTTTGAGCTGGCCACAATATGTCTGTGCCCTCCTGACTGCCCCACATGGGGTCAGGGCATGCCGGGCACCGCTGGTCTGGGCCCCTTTGTGTGGGTGAGCAGCCAGCCCACCTCCCCTGTGGCCTCTCCTCCTCCTCCATCCCATGGTCAGTCCTAAAAAAGCCCCTCAGGACCTGCCAAGCCCCCACTGCCTCAGACAGGGTGCAGCCAATGGGGAGATGAGCCAGGAAGATGCTGAGGGTGCTCAGCCATTACTTTTCTAAATGAACTCACAATTTCTCCAGCTCTCTGCCCCTCCTGTGTGACTATGAGGGAGATTTGCTTTGCCACCCACTCCCCACTTTATTCCCCACCTTGGCACACTGCAAACCCCTCCTTGCCACCCAAACCTCAGCTTATTTCTAGGCTCCACATGGCCACGACATGTGGGAGCTCGGCAGCCAGCACAAGCCCAGGGACTGCCTAAGCTTCTCTTGGCACACCACACCTCACACCACCAAACACCTCCAGGCACCAAGCAGGCAGAGAGAAGCTCTATTCTTCACCCAAAAGCTCCCAGGGGGGTTAATTCAGCAAACAGCTTCCTTGCCATGAGGATAGGTGAAATAAATCTTTCTCCCAGCCCTGGGAGGTGCAGAAACGTCACCCCTAAAGGGAGGATGGGCTCGAGCCATGGGCCTCCTTGAATGTCTTCTCCCTGTAAACATGCATTATTGATAGCAGAAATTATGTTGGATTGGTTTTGGGATGTAAGGAAACGCTGGAGAATATTGATATTTTCCCGAGTTGCTTCCAAACCTATTCTTGGGCTTGAACATGTAGCGCGTGTCATCTCCAATGAACAGTTTTGAGCTTTAATTCAAAAAATAGCATGATGTTTATAATACTATATAAGGTTTTATCCTGGCTGTACGCACGGGATTATATATGTGTCGGTGTGTGGGTGCGGATGTGTGTGCAGGGACGTAATGAGACAAACAACTCAATCTGGAGCCTGTGGGGAGGAGGAGCTGCACACGCAGCCCCGAGCAGCGGCTGGTTCCCTTTGGTACCAATTCGGTTTCTTTTCTACCAGCCGTCAGAGTTGTCTGAACAAACACGCCATCATCGGGACCGATCCGTAGATAAACAGGCGGTGATGTTGTAGGTGCAGGAATACACCTGGGGGTGCGTGGGGAGGTTTATTCTCCAGCTGTTGAATGTTGGAGATGGGCTGGTGCATGACAAGATGCCAGACGCTTTTCAGCACATCAAATCTGCATCTCAGCACTTTTCACGGCGCGGAGAGGAAACAGTAATTAAGCGACAGGACTTACACCACTTCCGCGCTGGAGCCTTGCTGCATCCCTTTCAGCCCTGTGCACGTGTGTGCCGGCGGGCCCCCCTATTCCAGGTGCAGCCTCACCCTTTCTTAAACACGGTCCTGATGGGATTTTTTAATAACAGATAAATTATTCAGCAGAAAAAGTGTTTCCCCCATTCCGGGATTTTCCTGCTAACACCTTATTGGTCATTTCTGTTGGTCCCTGCCCAGCTCTACTGGTTTTATAAAATGCTCTGGAATAATACTGGGAATAGCAGCGTGTGGGAAGGAGAAAGGTTTTAATCTGCATGGGGTCTTCCATCTCCAGCTCTGTTTCTATGGATATCTGAATGGAGTTTATATTTATCTCTCCCGTTTGAGCTGTGTGTGCAACTTTGGAGGAGAAGGAGGAGGCCAAGAGCAGAGATGCCCTGCTGCTGGCTCTGCTGAACCCTGACTCCTTTTGGTCAGCAATGAGAGCAACACCCAGGTGGTCAAAATCAGCCAAAATGCCACTAAGGCAAGGGGAAGCTGCAAAAATACTTCAGCTAGAGCTTAACACAGCAGCAGGCACTGTGTCCAGCAGGGAAGTGGCCCCTCTGCCAACCCCAGACACCAGTCAGGGATGGCAGGGCAGGAGCATCATTCCTGGTCCCCAGTCACTGGTCCCTCATGCAGCTGCCCTGTAAATGGCCAAATTTCCTGGGAGCGAGAGATTTTCCATCTGTCACAGTGTCCTTTGCTGTCAGGAGAGAAGTCGGCACAGCCCTGGTGCCGGGGGGAGTGTGCCGGGTGCCAGAGCAGGTAGGAGTGGGAAGGCAAGCACATGACTCGGCCTGGCCCCAGTGCACCAGCTCCCAGAGCATTACCATGATGGCTCCATCATTAATTGATCAATCACTGGATGACAGTTAATTAAGTAGAAAATAAAGCAGCTCTGCCCAGCCTGGCATTAGTAGGCAGCGGCATTAAGATTTCTGGAGTACAAGGGGGAAATTAAAAAACAAAGGCACAGCTGGAGGAATAACCCCATTGCCGGTGGCTGGGGGTGTCAGCCTGGCACGATGTTCCCTGGGTGAGGATGTGCAGGCAACCCCTGCACAGCAGCGATGGCAGATTTGTGGCTTCTCCCCTTCCCAAGAAACTGGATCTCATGTGCTGCCCTCCAGGCACAACTCCCATTATCCATGTGCCCCTTTCTCAACAGCTCAGGTGCTGCTGCCCGGGCACTGGCCACTGGCCACCAGACCCTCCAGCACACAGATCTGCAAAGGGGCTTTTCCTTTCAATCCTCTTTTCTCATCTCTTGGTCTTGCCTTGTGAGCCTACCCAAAGACAGGGTGGGGAAAAAGAAAGCCAGATAGAAAGCATCCTCCTGCCCTCCGTCTCATGTGCCTGGGATTGTCTTGATATGAAAAATTATGGTTTTTGTTAAAAACTATCACTAATGAGGCGTTTTTCCTGCCCTTAATTGTTGCCAAGGCGATGACCCCAGCCAGCCATCTTTAATTAACTTAGACTAGATCTCCTGAAATGAGTTCCTCGGGTAAATTGCTCACCACAGCTTTCAGGCACGGAGCTGTGTTTGCCAAGGCCACCCGCTCCGGCACACTGCCACAGCCACCGGCAGAGGTGAATGGCACAGGCTGGTGTCCCCACCTCTGCTTCCCCTTGCCACCATTTGGCAATCCCAAAGCCAATCTGCAGAAACTCAGAGTAATATGGGGACGAAGGTGGAGTGACTGATGCCTGGCCACAGGGAATGGGATGAATGTGGGCTTCTCCCTAAAATGGGAATTCACCCTGGCTGCTGGCTTCTCCATAGAATGGGAATTCACCCTGGCTGCTGGCTTCTCCCATCACAGGGGCTGTGGGACCGGCCGCACAGTGCCTGGCACCTCTCCAAGTGAAAATCACATTTCCTGCCTGACAGATAACGTCGGTCAAGAGAATGCCAAGGACGATTCCTGAAAATGCCATAATTGTTTTAATCTGATGGCGGATAAAAGATAATGATGCTAACAATATTTAAACGTAATTATAGTTTCCTGCGGCTGTTGGGCTCTCTGAATCCTCTCCACTCAAGTGGCTTTGTTTACGAGCGGCTCCAATAAGGCAGGGCCCATTTTCCTCCTCTGTCGTCTTCACACCTGCCCCTCCATCAAGGCAGGGGGTGGACACATGCCAGGAGGCCGGATCTCCTCAGGGACTGGTGCTGGCCAACTCTGCAGCCCCTCTGGGTTCTCCTCTTTCTCCCATCATCCATCCTCCATCTCCTGGGATGTGATGCCTGTCTCAGAAAAGGGACTGTGATGCTTGGACCGTGGCAACTGCCAGAAGAGAGGGATCTCTCTCTTCTGAGTGTGGGGAGTTAGTTTTAGGGACAGGTGGTAGAAGTAAATCAACCCCCTCAGGGTGGGGCAAGCTTATTTCTACCAGGCACCCATGTATGGGCTGTGGTCCCCTATAGCCCCCAGAGCCCATCCTCAACTCCTCTCCACGGTGAACTCCCCAACATCGACATGAAACAACAAAGCAGGACAAAGGGAATTTCCAGGAATGGTTTGCTGATAATAAATAAAAAGCACCAGAGGTGGCTTGCAGTCTGCAGGAGAAGAGAATGGAGGAAGAAGAAAACGGTATGAATCTCTACACTGAAGACCCTCCTGCACTGGACAATGTTACCATCATCTCAAAGAAAATCTCCCAGTCTTTGGGGGTCCTGGATGCCCTGGTGGCCCCGATAGCAGGAGGAGAGGTTGCAAAACAGCTTGATCAAGTGCACAGAAACAAGCAGTGAGAAAAGATGGGATTTAGGCAAGGCTTTTAGAAGAAGTTAAATATGAAATGGCTATTTCAGTAGCTGTAGTTTAGCCTCCTGTGTGAATCGGTCTTTGTAAACAGGAATGGAGGATAGCCAACTTCCCCAAAAGGGCTCTACGGGGGGTCCGGAAAACCACAACGTCCTGAGTTTAATGGGGAAAACAGATAGAAATGGTAACAAAGAATGGGGAGAAACAGCAATAAACCTGATTGTTTGGTAAATAAGGCCGAGCCTGTTGCTGAGAAGGGAAGTTTGAAAAGCAGCTGGGGAATGAATAACCGGTTAAAAGTTAGGAGATAAAGTGGCATAACAAACCTGAGGGGTTCCCAGCTCAGAGCACTCAGCGCCAGAGCCCCTGCAGCAGGCAGGAGTGCGAGCCTTCGGAAGTGCCAGGGAGGAGAGAGGAAGTAGCAACAGGACAATATCCACTGCTGCTCCAACATGATAAGATCTGGCACTGTGTAGAGGGCTATGGAAAGGAACTCATTGTGCTAATGAACTTGGCCTTCAAGTGGAGGAGGAATTCAGTGTTGTGCAGAGAGGAAATAAATCCATTACCTACATGGCAAGAAAACAGCTACATCCACGGAGGAAGAGCACTCCAAGACATGGATATTGAAAAGATTAGCCTGGGCTCTGGCAAGAGCCAAGAGCAACTTAGCATGTCAGGAATGACTCGGGATAGACCAGAGAAGATGGCAGGATAGGTGAGGAGCAGGCTCACCCTGTGCCATGTGGGTCCCTGCCTCACAGAAGGCATCCCACGGGGACTGAGGAGGCAGCGGGGCAGGGCGAGGACGTATCTTGGAGTTGTGCAGTAGCTGCCCTCTGAGTAGGAATTAAATAGAGTCCAGCCTGCAGAATGAGGGGCTCGGTTCCTCCAGCTGGATGCCTGGCACAGCAAGCTGCTTTGGCAGCCACCTGGGCTGCTGAAGCCACCAAAAGTTTGGAGGGGTTGGAAAAGTAATTGGGGAGAGCAGAGAGGTGCCTGGCTGCTGGACACGGAATGAACAAGCTGGGGCTGAGGGCTCTGCAGAAAGTAGGGCAGGAGCAGGCAAGAATGTTGCCTGCTGTCCCTCCCTGTCACTGTCCTGTGCCCTGGCCTGGTCTGGGACACCTCGAGGGAGGGAGGGAGTCATCTCCAGAGCTCACATTGGTTGGGGCGTGGCCTGGGATCCTCCACTTTTTCCGGGAGTATCTGTGCCCTCCAGAGCCAGGTATGAACCTCGGCAGGGGATCCCTTCGCTATAGCACCAGGAGAGATCTCCTCCCTCCCGAAATGCAGCTCCAGGTTTCCCAGCCTCTCGCCCCCGCCCCGTTGGGACGGATTGTCACCAGTTACCCTGTCTGCCGTGGAAATCCACCCGAGACACACAGGGACAGCTCTTTACACGACACACATCACAACCATGAGTGCCCACTCTTTTCACCCATGCAGGACCTGGACGCCAATAGCGGGGGTGGGTCCCGGGGAAGTCCGGCCCCTGCCCTCTCCCGGCCACGCAGCCCACGGCCATAGCCAGGAAACCGCGGCCGTGGCCACGCGTGGCCGGCGCAGCGGGTCTCCACGGGCTCGGCGCAGCCCCGATGGGGCGCGTTGACATCTGTAACCAACACTCCGGCTCCGGCAAAGGCAGGGCTACCCGGCCAGGCGGAAAATTAACACTGACATTGAGTTTAATTAAACAAAACAACCAGGCTGCGAGCTGGAGAGGGGACGTGGCAGCAGCTGGAGGAGCCGGGCTGGGCGCGGTCCGGGACCGACACCCGCCGCCGCCCCGCCGGGACGAGCCCGCGTCGGCCGCTCGGAGCCCGGCGTGTCTCGGGAAGCCGGGGCTGGATGGCGGCTCGGCTTCCCCGCCGAGACCGCCGGCCAGGGCCGGGAAACGGCATTTTCCTTCCCCGTTTTGCCCGTCTCTTTACAAAAAGACGCGTGGGGCGCAGCACGACGGCGGAGGCCCACGCGTGTCCCTGCCTCGGCGTGGAGCAGGACGGGTGCCCGGCGGTCTGAGGTGCGGGGGGGAGGCGAGGGATGCTCCAAGGGGCGGATTTCGTTGAGTGGGATTTGGGGAGATGCTGACCGAGTGACAGCCACCCCATCACCAGCTGCGGCCCCGCGCGTCTCCCCGGCCCTAAACACGAGAGGTGGGGAACGGTCTGATCCGGCCAGGGAGACCTCGGCAGAGCATTTCCCGGCCAGCTGCTCCCCGGCCGGCACCAGTCGCACCAGTATCACCAGTGGCACTGGTGCTTGCCATGCCCGGGCAGCGGAGGTCCGGGCAGCGCCGGCAGAGGGGAAGCCGTGCCCGAAGGGGCCGTGGTTTTACACCGCTCGCCTCCGAGGTTGGTCGTACGAGGCAGAGCCGTCCTGCCCGTTGCCCTCTGCCCGCTGGCCGCCGTCGATCGCCGCTCGCACCGCAATTTCCTCCTCGGAAAAGCTGAAAATAGCGCGCAGCCCAGCGCAAGGCGAGCGTGGGGTGATCTCCTCCGGTCCCCCGACAGTCTCAGCGCTGGTGTCCCGTGTTTGGGGCTGTTTCTGTCGGAACCCCCCCACAGCTCTCTGCCCCCCTCCGGGAATTCTCTCATCAAAGACCTTCGTGTTCTATCCAGCCCTCTGCGTTCGGGTCCTGGAAGCTGAGGGCTGATCTCTCTGCCGTTGGCCTCCTCTTCCTCCTCCTCCCAGCTCCCAGGCCATAGCTTTGGGACTTTTAGTCTGGTTATTTTATTTTATTTTTTTTTATTTTACTTCTTTTTTTTTCTCCTTTTTTTTTTCTTGGGGGAGGGAGGGCGTGTGAAATGTCGGCTTTGAAGGATATTTGTAATAACATAACCAGCAAAATGAATGTCATATTTTTGCTCCAATGAATTGGATTTCCTGAAATATTGTCTCCGTAATGATGCCTTTAGGCTCCTCTGGATTAGATAACTCTCCAACCACATCAAGAAGGCTAATTATCCCAAAGCCACTTTCCCGGCGTTTCCAACATCTATTTCACACACCTATGTCCGTCGGT